>ML810243.1:55168-130849 GCA_009831015.1 Picea engelmannii
GCCCTAGCTAGTTTATTTCCATTCTGTGTGTAAGCATATTTCAGTCATTTATTTTTAATGAAATGAAGTCTTATATCCACTGCATATCTTCGTTTATGTGTATTTATGTATTTCATTGTGTTCCTACATAAATCCGGATCAATCTTTATGGGAGATTGATCAAATGTTCAAACATCTAAAAGGTAATTTGAAGTATTCAATTACTGACATGCAACATAGGAAATTATTTGTGAACTCATTGTTACCACACTTTAAGTATCCTTTGAGACAGCAAAAGTTCCAAAATCAGGCATAGGCTCTGCAAGCATCCCTACAACTGGAAGAAAACCAGTGTCAACAGATAGATCCAACAATAGATGATTTGAAGGAGAATCTAAATAACATGACATTTCAACTAAACCAAAACAATGGAAAAGAAGAAAGAGAAGTTGTTTGGTGTATGTTATGCAGAACAAAAGGACATCATAAGAATGAATGTCCAAATTTTGTGAAGTACTTGGAAGCAGGGGTGCCAAACCCCCTGCCAAAAGGAGGACCATGGTGAGATAGTTGTAAGACACATGGGCATGATCCATATCATTTCCCAATGATGCAAAAGTGTAATACAATACCAAAAAGTTCATATTTAAATTTTTTCAAATCAGTGGGTCATGATGATAAGGACTATAGAACACTAAAACTGATGAGGGAGAAAACTTTAGACACTTACAGGGTTCAAATAGGTTCCACCACAATTCAATCCCACACAACCACAGTACAACAATGTGCAGCCACAGTATAATCTTGTGCAGTATAACCAGGGACCCCAATACAATGCACCGCGAGGAGATAGAGGTGGATTCATAGGTAGAGGATGAGGAAAAGGAGGATTTTGATGATTCATAGGTCCAGTAGTATGCCAAAACTACCAAAAACTAGGACATTGTGCAAGGGATTGTCCACTTCCACCTGTGACATGTATGCATTGTCGCACAGCAGACCATGGTCACATAGAAGACTGCCCAACACTCTTAGGAAAGATTCAGAAAAAAGGGAACCAGAACAACCAGAATGTCCAGTGGATTTCTGCAAAAGCCAAGGATGATGGGAAAAACATAAATATAGTTACCCGAGGAGGAGCCAAGATTGGAGATGATGCAGCAAAACAATATCCAACTCAACACCAATGGGTAAAGAAGAATATTGAGCCACAAAAGCATTTTGATGTGTGAAAATAAAAGGAAACATTTAACGAGGCTAGATAGGATATTCTCAAGACGAATATTGCGTCTACATAAGTTGCACAACAAACTGAGGACCCATCAATGTACAAGATTCCATCTTCAATCCATCATACCAGTAAAGGACAACCTTTACAGAAAGTAAGTACCATAAAAAAAAATTGCAATCATGTGTTAAGTTATTGAATGATCCATCATCCATTAAGGTCTTATAGAATATGCTATAAATATGCAACACTAAGGTAGAAGGGAGGTTGGAGTAGAAAATATTCAATCATCTCCATACAAGAAGAAGAACAAGCAGAAAATTCAGGATAAAAGACAACATTGGGGATTTCAACATGGGACATATCATACTTGATTTAGGATTTGAAGTAAACGTATCTCCTAAGAATACATGGTAGTGTATGGGGGAACCTACACTAGGCTATTCACATGTCCAGTTTAAAATCTCAAATCATCACATAGTGTTACCAATTGGAAGACTTAAAGGTTTTACATTATATTTGGATGGAGTGCACATTGTGCCATATTTTGAAGTGATAGAGATAATATATGGCACAACACCTTACCTAGCATTACTTGGATTGGATTGGGAATTTGATAACCAAGCTATAATCAACCTGAAGAAAAGGAAAATTACTTTTGAATCAGGCGAATATAGAGTTATTGCACCATTGGATCCTTTATAAGGATAAATATTTATAGAGGTGACCTGTTTGGATTTGGAATAAATAAATCTGTTATACAGAACCAATGTGCAAGAAGAAGATTATGTCAACCTAACTGTGGATGGGGTACTCAACTGGATAAGAATTACATCATGTTCTTTGGATTTAGAAACATGTTTGGAGAATTGGCATTAGAGACTACAAAAACTCTCCACAAGGAGGTGCAGAAGAATAGACTGTGAAGTAAGGTGGGTTGGTACAGAGATAAGGGAACCTCCCAGTTTTCACGGATTTAACGACTTAGAGAAATTATTGAAAAACTATGAGGAGGAAGTTTTCTAAAATTAGAGGTTGTTATCCCTAGATATTTCACTCAAGGAAACACCAACAATATGGTGGGGTTCTCACAATGAAACAATTCAGGACTAGTATCAATGAAAACGGATACTACACATTAGATTTTGTGCAAAACAGGTGAGCAATACAATGTAGAAGTATGATGGGAGGAACACTAGTTGAGCACCTAGAGAAATGTAGAACACAATGGAGGATGACACCACTAGAGGAATGGCCTCATCAATTCATTCATACAATTGGAAGGGATGACAAGGAACCGGTACATAGAATAGAAGAAGTGCAGAGGCACTACAAAATGGATAGGATTACAGTAGAATTTTATGGTAACCATCTCATTTGAGCATGAGAACCCCAAAATTGATTTAGCTCTGAAGCTGATACTGTGAGTGATATTTTTTTATGAACCAGAGGTCAAAATTATAAGATAATATCAACAGAAGAACAAATAGAGAATCAAATAGTTACTCTCATGTTATCATGTCGAAGAGAAAGCACCAGATGAAGATTATATGCACAACATTCAAATCACAGATATTGAAGGAGAGAGAAAGGTGGAAGGTCCATATTTGGAGTCAGAGGCATTTAGTACACCAATCAAAGTCAATAAATTCAACATTGGGATAGAAGAAAATCCTAAAATGGAAAGCATTGGAGACTATTGGGATGAGCAAACACTAGAAAGGATAATAGAGTTATTGCACGAATACAGTGAATTGTTTCCAACAACCTTTACAGATATGAAAGGAATAGAAGGTGATCTAGGAGAGATGAAGATACCCCTAAAACCATATGTTAGACCTATCAGAAAGAGACCTTACAGGTTGAATCCAGTGTATAAGAAGAAATTGACCAAATGTTGGAAGTTGGTATCATAGAACAAGTGGAGGAATATGAATGGATCAGTCCCATGGTAGTCTAGGAAAAGAAGCAAGGGGGGATCATTATTTGTGTATATTTGAGTAAGTTAAATGATTCTTTCTTACATGATCTTTTCCCTACCCCTTTTACAGATGAGGTCTTGGAAAATGTAGGAGGCCAGGAAGAATATTCATTCACAGATGGATTCTCAGGTTACCATCAGATCAAAATACCTCTAGAGGATAGGCATAAGACTACATTTTCTACAAAATGGGGATTCTACCAATATACAGTTATTCCCTATGGATTTAAGAATGCACCAACCATCTTTTCAAGGGTGGTCATAGCTTCTTTTAAGGATTTCATACATTATTTTTTAGAAGTATATCTAGATGATTGGGCTATATTTCGTCTTTTGAAATATCATGTAGAAGTGTTAATAAGAATGTTGGAAATATGAAGGCAATGTCAGATATCATTAAACATCAATAAATACATTTTTGGCACACCTTTTCTTCTTTGTATCTCTTCCACTCAAACTTATTGGACTTGAAGGATTAGAAATAACAAAATTGATAGAAAGATTTGTTGTATAAATTACCAATTTATAGATGGCACTGGGGAATGGGTGATCCAGGGTTGGTTCCTTTACCGTTGGAGAAAAATTCTTTGTTTTGGGGGGTCTCATTCATTTGCAGTGTTGCATTTATATCCCAATGCGATATGGAACCTTCTAGTGTTGCAAGCTATGATTCTCCCGCAACTTCTCCAAGGGTTCTAGATGAGTATTCTTCTTTAGTGATGGTGATTATCCTTACTCTTTCATATGTCTCTTCTGAACTTCCTTCCTCTTTTTTTATTCTTCTATAACCTTCACCTTTTTCACCAAAGTTATTCTTCAACCATCTTTTGTCCAACCTTCTGTGTATCTTTAACTCCCATAACTCTTCTAACTCTTTCCTATGACTACTCTTAAAGACAATATCCTTCCTCAAATTATTGGATCTCTTCATCACTTTTATCATATGTTTCCTCCACCTCTTCTCAAGAACATCAACACTATTTTGAGCTCGTTCATCCCCTGCACTTTTCTTTTGAAGGCCCCCCATATGTCCCAGAAAATATTGACCTAACCCATGAACCCTCTCATAAATCACCCTCCCCCGAGCACAGGGGTTTATGCTACCATGTTAGCTGAAGTAATAGGAAACATTCCTTCTTGCACCAATAAAATCTTGAACAACAAGGGGATTTCCTGCAATAGTCTTCCTCTGGCTCCTTCTTTAAATAATTCTTCAACCTTGCAAAAATATTGATGGTTCTCTATGGAAAATTAGATAATATAACCCTCCAAAACATTATGTACCCAAAAATAAATAGCACGAGAAATTGGATAATCTGAATGGTGAAGAGCCACTAAACCTTCAACGATCTAGTTGTATCTCCTTTAACTCGATATTTGTATTATGGTGCTTCTTGTAGGCGATCAAACCACTGAAATACCTCTTCAGGGAATCTAATCTAAAATATCATGTATTGATCACTAGAGGGATCTAAATCTAACACTATGCTCTTCACAACCCTTGAAAAAAAGTTATGCAACCCCGCTTCCTATTGTATAAATGCATAACACCTTCTTTCCCACTAGTTCTCAATGTCATATTTGTAGATCCGATGAGACATCCTCTAAAAACTTTCTTTAAATCTCGTTCTAGACAACAAAACCATTTTTTGGTGCAAGATTGAGACCAATGTTCTCTAAGGCTTCCAACAAAAAGCATTGTTGTAGTCTAGCTACGTCGGCATATTCATCCTTCCGCAAGGGAAATAAGTCTCACTCAAGGTGTAGCCAATATTTGAATGATGAAGCGAGACAGAGAAAACACAACATCAAATACTTTAAAATTAATTAAATACTTGTAGAATATCCTAAGGATATCCTTAAACGGAAATCAACTACTTCACTAGACAAGAAGGAAACAATTGCATGACAAAACCATAGACTCATGCACAACATATCCAATCATTACAGCAAGAAATTTAAGGACCCAAACCATTCCATTATATCAATATTAGCAATTGTCTTACAACATGTCTCCATTACTCATGCATTAGTGTGCATAATAAAATCTAGCCCTGAAATTCCCATTACAAACTCAATAGTCAACAGTGAAAAATAGTTCTCCCAACAAAACCCATTTCAATCTTATATCAAAACTGACTCAATCCTAACCCTTTTCTTGTTACATAGCTCCATATTTATATATTTCCATTGGATTCTTCATGGATTCTTTAATCCACTACTTTTCCATATTTTCCTTGCTAGCACTCGATGCTCTTGGCCTTTTCCACTTCTCATCCAGCTGGTGCATGGCACTTTTGGTTGTCTTTGCTTCTTTTACACTTTTAATTAACCGTCTATTCTTCTAATTGTTTTCTGCTATTTCAAATATTCCACTGACATGCTATGATTTTTCCAAAATATTTGTATTTCCAAGAACGAATATCCTGACAATGATGAATATGTATAATGAGGTGTTCAAAGAAATAAAAACTTAATTGAACAAGGCTTCAAGAGACGAAACTTGACTTGCAGTGAGAAAGAATAAAGAGAAAGAAATACTAACAAAATTTTTACTTCTTGCAAAAGAAAAACTAGAAATTGACCAGTCGACAGAAGTAATTGACCCATTAGCAACAATAAAATGATTGATCGAAGCAGTCATCAACACTTGTTCTAACAACCAATAAAAAATCCAACATCTGAGACAAGAAAATAAGGAGATTGAATAGCTACACAATATGGCTTTGAGAATTAATGAGGATGGAATGGCTCAACAAAAAACAAAAATCCTGCATGTGAAGTTTGAAAAATAAAAGAAGTGCGTTAAAAACTAGAACATGTCACCTCATAGAAAACAATGTTACATATAGTACTGAAAAAATGGTTGACATACTTTGCATCAACCTACAAAAAACTCAAAGCTCAGAGAACAATAGTTGATATTATTTAAAGAAAACAAGGGACATCACCACTGACTCAAAAAGTAAATTAGCCACAATGACTCATATTATAGACTGGTCTAGGTGGATATCAGTGGCCACCCACCTTTTCCAACTGGCTCAAAACAGTTTTCTGGCAATTTTGGTAATTTACTATTTTTAGCAGTTTTTAACTTCTGGGGCCATTTTGAGGGCTTAAATGAAGGTTTTTCTATATTGAGGTTCTCAATGATATTAGAAGGCTTTGATTGAGCCCCCAAAATGAATATCCTCAACAATACCTTTCCAACGAGCTATCGTGCGCCCCAAACGAAGATTGTATGCCAAAGTTACGCCCCCAGGAAGTTGATACACCAAACTACCCAAAACGAGGTCCACAAAACCATTGGCTTTCATCTTTTGAGGTTACGGTTTTATATTTTCTTTATGATAAAAAGGACTTTGGAGCCTCATTTTAAAATCATCTTCTTGCGAATGCGAGTAGCTGTCACATCTCTTCTCAGAGATAAGTTGTCACCATTCTAGCGAGTCTTTCACTCTGTATTTTTACAGTCTTTGTACATTTTCTCTCATTAATAGAAAAATGTGTATTACTATATCTCTGTGTTTATGGTTTCACCTATGATACATTTCTGTTATATTATTGGATATTTGTGATATCTCTGTGCATTTCTTTATTATATATACACTCTCATTTCGTGCCGAAAATAATTTGGATTAGAGATAGAACTAGAAAAGAAAGAAAAGGAATGGTTGCGAGAGGTAACCAAAGAAAAAATGGCAACACATCAAGCCACTAAGAATCTCTAATTGATAAATTGGAAATAATAATAATAATAATTTGAAGAGAAATTTCATCCCAATATGATCTTGGTACAGGAGGACTCATTAACTCACAAGATGGATTTCTTGGGAAAACTAAAATGAATAGGAATTGAATCACAAAACTCCATTCAATAATGGCATATGTTATCCCATCACTTGTTGAAAATAGTCCCAAATATTTACCAGACAACATTTTAATATATTCCACAACATGAACAGTCAGGGGCTACATGTAACTATTGAAAGAACTTCCAGTTTTTCAATCCCACAACATTTGAGTTGAACTTTCCAGCCATCATCCATTAGTCAAGGACTCTAGAATAAGTCATGGAAGGATCAGAAGAATACCATTTATATCTCAAATCATCTCTTCTTCCTCCAAATTTAAGAATGCATGTGGTAAATCCCCTAAGAGAAAAATGATCAAGAAGTGCAACCAACAGACAAGCCATGAGCTAGCCGAAAAAAAACAAGCAAAAGGACTCCAACAATGATTAGCATTAGAATATTTTCTTTCTCTAATTGTCTTTCTCATTCTCATTTTGTAAATATTTTTTCAATGTACCAGCCACACTCCCCACTTGCTTGGTACGAGCAAGGAACTATGGGGGGGGATAGTCAGCTCCACCGACTAAACCCACCAATCGACTAGCTAAGTCGACTGTAGTAGTCGATTAGGAAATTTGGTTGAATATTTAGCTATATTTGACCAACTGAATAGTTAGGAAATGTAATTGACTATTAACTGTACATCACACGCATGCATGCACGCACGCGCACACACACACACACACACACACACACACACACACACACACACACACACACACACATATATATATTACATAATGGAAAGACACATGTTGTTTTAAATATAATAAAATGCATTGATGGTCCCCTCCCCACTTGTGTATGTCTATCTATTTGTCTATGTGTTCTTCTATATGATGTTGTAGTGTGTATTTCTTTGTGTAAGGATATATAGGTAACCTTCTTCGAATTTCCCTTATACTACAACACTACCCTTGTTATACTTTATGACCAAATGAAATTTTTGTAAGAACCCCATCCATTTGTGGTGCATGGTTTTTTGTAACTCACTATAGGATTGCAAATAATGGAGCAGTTGGTGATATTTTTGGATGATGGTATCATTTCCCATCAGATAGGGATTCTACTTTTTGAAAACTTGTACCAAAGCATACATCTCCTTTTTGTATGTAGGGTAGTTGAGGATCACCCCATGAAATACTTCAGAATGATAGAAAAAATTCTCTCCTCCCTACATTAGGACTTCCCCCACGACATACCCACTTGCATCTGTCTCCACATTGAAGGGATTCTCCAATTTTGGTAGCGCAAGCACTCGTGCTTGACTAGTCTTTATTTTCAACTCATCAAAGGAATTTTATTGATTCTTCCCCCACTGGAAACTCTTACTTCTTGTTGTTATTGTATGGAGTGGTGCATCTATAACTAAAAAAGAATCTATGAAATTTCACAAGTATTGTGCTACGCCAACAAAGATCCTAACTTCTGTGCAATTTGTAGGAGATAGAAATTTCATGATAACCTCCATATTTGTGGGATCTATATTGAACTCGCATCCACTGATCACATACCCTAGATACACCAAATACTATAGAGAAAACTCTCATTTATTGAGATTGACCAGTAGCTGGTGCTTTTCAGGGTCTCTAACACCTACATAAGATGTGAAATGTGCTCCTCCCAAGTAGCACTATAAACTAGTATATAATACAAATAGACAATTAAAAATGAATCTGGATAAGGGCATATAACAACATTCATTAGTCTTATAAATGTAGCTAGTGTGTTTCATAAACCGAATGTCATAACCAACCACTCATACAAACATTAGTTTGTCTTGAAGGCATTCTTCAAGTTATCTTCTTCTTCGACTCGTACCCACTAATATCTTGATTCCAAATCCAACATAGTGATACACTTGGCATGTTGTAGATAGTCTAGAAGCTCATCGATCCTGGGTAGAGGGTATTGATTCTTCAGTGTAATCTTGTTCAATTCCCTCTAATCAATACACATTCTCCAAGTCCAATCCTTCTTGGGCACAATTATTATGGGTGACCCACAAGGTGAGGTACTTGTTTGAAACACACCTTGCTCCGATAATTGTTGCAACTACTTCTTTACTTTGTTTTATTCCATAATAGACTAACTATAAATCCCAATATTTGGTTGCGGGGAGTCTGGAAATAATTGGGTTTCATGCTCCAATTCCCTCTTAGGTGGTATCCCTTTAGGTTCCTAGAACACTCCCTTATATTCCTTTATAAAATCCTCCAATTCATGTTTATGCTCCTTAATTCACCCTTCTAGGAATATATTTACTTTTAAAGACTCTTCATGAGACTTATTTTTTTTTAGGAAAAGTAAAAACATATTTCTTTCTAGAACTAATCAATTTCTTAGCCTAATTGGCACTTACCAGTGAATTTTTTTATTTTCCTTTGCGTGTGTTGATGATGAAGGATTTCCCATCCTTGATGAGGTGCTATTGGTTGGGCCTCTACATGAATATAGAATCACTCATATATATGTAGGGGCTTCCAAACACCACTCCACATATGTCAAGGGGTACTACATACAATTCCACTTCATCAATAAAATCAGGAGTTATAGAAAATTTAATATTTCATTGTTTTGCTTCCTTTATCTATGCATCCTTGTTTACCCAACCCAATGGACAGGGGCTAGGTGATCTAATGAATAGGGGGGATTATAGTCTAAGTTATTATGTATAAGTCATAAATTCATATTTTTATGTAAAATGGAACTTGATAGATATGTAATTGATGGATTCAAACCTAATCAAAAGTGACTTCATCAAAAACACACCTTATAAAAAGGAAATATGAAGAGAGTGAAGGTCGGGAAGGAGAGGTCCCAAAATTGGCCTCATTGCATGTAATGGTTCTTCTTAATGGAATACTTCTTCTCCAACTCTCTCTTTATCATATTTTCGTGATGTCTTTTTTTCATGTATTTTCATCAATGTTATTGTGATTAATTTCATAGAAGATTTGCATATTTTCTCTCCTCCTCTCTTGGAATTCAAGCCTTCTGGATCTTATCCCTCAAGATACGGATCATTAGTATCAGATTCAGTTACTAATCCATGTAAAATAGGGTTTGAATCATATTTTTGATTCAAATATTTGAAACAATATCCAACCTCCTTTTGTCACTCTTAGAGTCCATTTGTTGGACCATACATTGTAAGTCTCACAGTTGGTCCATAGGCGTTTCAATTTTTCTACCCTTGGCATCCTTACAAGGATTCACTACATCTATTGGTATGCAACATTTTCATAAATTTTTTGGGGTTTCCATGATGCTCACGAAGGTTCCATGGCCTCTATAACAACTCCGGATTCTCTATAAACCTTTAACATCATGTGTGACCTTCTACACTCAATTCTCTCATATTCAATTTTATTGCAAATTCATGCAGCCATTTTAAATATTTAAAAATATATATGTAGAATATGGAATCTTGGGAGACCTCATTCCATCCCTTTTTCATCTTACCCGCAACTGTATGGCCTCCATAGGAGAACAATAATGGACAAAATATAGGGCATCTATATTATACAAACTTTATGCAAGTTACAAAACATCTACATATAGGTTGTTCAAAATTATTCTATGTTTTCTCAAATGGGTTTTTTATGGAATTTCATTTTGTTTGCCGGTTTTCCAGATATGATTGATTGAAGTACCAAATGTCTCTAAAATAGTGCAATCGCTCATCCCTTGAGTTTCAAGAAGTGTTTTCTCAATCCATATGATACAACATAGAAAGTATATTATATCAATGTAAATATCTCTTTGATACCTCAAATGTGTCTTCATCATCTGTATCAAACGATATGAACAAAATTGCAGCTAGAGGTCTGCCGTGAGAAAATGGGGTTTTTATTTTATTTCAATTTTTTTGAGGGGTTTTATTAAATCCTATTATGATTTTTTTACCCATGTAAAATACCCCATAAATTGTAATCGACATTAACAAGAATCTTGTCATTAACATACATGGTTATGGTCATCCAAAAACCCAAAGTTATAGGTTAACCACACAAAACCCTTCTCTTCATTGGCACTCCATACATTGTAACCATGATGGTACGATGAACATAATGGGGTCTCATTTTTTTAGCATGGGAGAAATGATGGGCACCATCATTTTCTAAGGGGGGATTATTGTTTTGATTCTTAGGGGGGATTATATTATATGTTTGGATGAATAAGTCATAAATTTGTATTTTATGTAAAAGGGAACTTGATAGATATGTAATTGACGGAGTCGACCCTAATCAAAATTGACTTCGTTAAAAAGACACCTTATAAAAAGGAAATAGGAAGAGAGTGAATCTTGGGAAAAAGAGGTCACAAAATTTTCCTCATTGCATGTAATGGTTATTCTTAATGGAATCATTCTTCTCCAACTCTCTCTCATTCTCATATTTTGGTGGTGTATTTACTTCATGGGATTTCATCAATGTTCTTGTGATTAATTCCATGGTAGATTTTCATATTTTCTCTCCTCCTCTCTTGGAATTCAAGACATTTGGATCTTATTCCTCAAGATTTGGATCACTAGGATTATCTTGAACCTCTAATCCAAGCTTGTTGACCAAATCCACTGCTATGAGATTATCCTATGAACCAGAGTCGAATATAACATATGTCTTGGTCTTATTGACCTTAATATTGATGTGGAAGAGTTTGTTCATATCATTCTCTTCCTGTTGATGAAGGATAATTAGATTCACCTCCTTCTGCACATATGTGAAGACAATATTTTCATCCACATCAGAGCTACTTTCAACCTTATTTCTCAAATTTGTGGCTAGAAAGTTCTTTTTCTTTTTGTCCTTCTTGCACTTCTTTGGGTTTAGCTTTGGATATAGTTTCCATGAATTGTCCTCAGTGTGGAAATCAATGTTGCAATGATTGCAATGGTTGTTGGGATATTTTCACTAATGTGTAGTGGTTGTTGTATTCTTATTTTTCCCCCTTTCCACTCCTTCTTCCCCTCCTTGGAATATTCTCGGTGCTCTTTCTGCTTGGAACCACTTGGCTTCCCTTTCTTATGGCCTATGTTTTCTATATATTGTGCCTGTGCAAATGCCACTTCCATTATCCTTGGCTTTAAAATCTTCACTTGATTTCACATATGACTATGTAGACCTCCTATATACTTGAGGACTACATCTTGGTTCTTGGGAGAGATACCGAGCATGATGGCCATCTTCCTGAACTTGATGGTGTACCCCTGTACACTTTTCCCCTGCTTTTTCCTAAAGTAATGCCAACATATCCATTGGTCCTCTACATACCCAATAGGATATAACTATGAATTAATGAGGCTTTTTAAATCCTCCCACTTAGTTAATAGTGGATCACCCTCCATCCTAAGTGTCTCTATGTGAATTTCCCACCAAGTTAAATCATGTCCCTCTAAATTCAGTCTAGAAAATGATATATTTTTCTCCTCATCTATATGGTGAACATTGAAATAAAATTCTAGTTGTTGCAACCAATGATTTAGTTTTAATGCATCAATATCACCTTGGTATGGATTTATGTCCACTTTCACTTCCATATTGAATAGGGAATGTGAACGGTTTATGGAACGGGAACTTGGCTACTCTTTCTCAGGTTATTTCCATGACTCCTTTTATGGTTTTTCATTATCTCTCGATTTTCCCTCTGATATGATCTCTAAGTTCAAGAATCCAACTTCTCTGAACAGTTTGATATTGCTTTCTAGAGCTTCCATGAGGAGGGAAATATTGTGAAATATGTCAGAAACCTGCTCTTCTAGCCTTGAAAATCTCTCCTCTACTAGATCTCGAGGTTTTTTATGAACAGAATCATCATCCATGGGTAGGCTTCTACAAATTTATTCTTAAACTGATTTATGGATCCCTACAAATTTACAAAAATACCCCAAGAAAACCAACTATGATGCCAATATGATCTGTAAAATTTCATGGATATTCCATTAGAACAGTTTGTCACCACAAATTTGATAAATAAAATTGAAATATACATTATGAACGTTACATTCATTTAGATTCTAGAATATTTAGTTACTCATTTTCTACTTATGCATGAAATATATAAAATGTGGAAAATAGAGAATAGTAAAATACAATCACACGCCATCCAAAAAATAACACAAATATTTTCTCTAAGAAACCCTTATTGGATAAAATCCAGTTAGAAGGTGTGATTTCTTTTCTCTCTTTTCTCTAGTATGGAAATAATGAAAGTACAAAGAAGAAGGAACTCTCTATGGAGTTAATTGATATTTTTGGCATGTTAGGCTACTACAGAAAATTAACCCCCTCTGTTATGCTCTCCAATTTCCCACTCCCAATTGTTCTACTCTACTATGGAACAAAATACAATAACATAGTATGGAATCCATTCTCCTCCTAGTGGCTAGGTATTTAATATAGCTTGATAGCCATATAGGGGTAGGTTTTTTACTTCCTCAACCCTTAATTGTGATAGGGTTTTGGAACTTCTATAATATTCTTGAAATTACATACGTGACTAACGTGGGATGATGTGACATCCTCTCGTACCATGGTTGTCAACACGATAGGTCAAATTGCGAGAGGCATAACTTTTTCATACCATCTCTAATTAACGTGATGTTTTCACCATTGGAAAGGTATTTGTGTGTAGAATAGCATCACATGGATTAAGCTACACTATGCAATTATTGACCCCAATTTTCCAAACTAGGATCTTCCATTAAAATTACCATGAAATATGATTCCTCCAATTTTTCCACTCTAAAATAATCGAAATAGATGACAAATAATATATGTAGCATCCGCATTCACTTGTTGGGAAATTCCACTTAAAATTTTGAACTCTAATACTAATTTAATTCATAAAAATACTATGTGAATGCACAAATTCATGAAAAATAATAGCATAAATATACATGCATCTTACACAGGAAAAACCCATGAAAATAATTGCATAAATATTAACACAACACATAAATTAACACACAATTGACACTTATCTTTGATAAAAGGAACACTAGCTACATGCATACCTTCCACATTCCTCCAAACCTTAGACCACACTACTCAAACTCTCAGCAGTGGGTCACCACCGAGATAGGGCTTAAACTCCACCTAAGCAAGGGAATCCTAACCAGCGCTAAGGTATTCTAGATAGCATAAAGCTCAGACTCATGTGCCAACTCAAGCTAACGTCCTATAGTCCCTCATTCCCCATATTCTTGTCCCACCCTAGGAAGTGTGCCCCTTCTCTGCTCAATAGTCCTTCAGCTACCCCCCTTCCCTTCTGTGGCTTTAGCAACAGGCTGGATAGGAAGTCTCAAATCCATGTAGCTACATCTTGGCACCTTGGGAATTTATTCCCAGCAATTCTCTCACCTGGAGATAATGTTCATGAGCCTGAAAAATCTCTTCTTCAATAGTCCATGGGCCTAACAACCTACCTCTTCCACTCCAAATATTCCTAGGTACAGGTACAATAACAAAAGGGTATGGATTATAGTTGAGTGAGTAAAGGAATGAATATAGAATGATAGGAAAAATAACTAAGTCCAATCTATATATATGCATATTCCCAACTTGACACTTGTCATGTTGGGAAATACCTTGGGCCCACTTGACCCCCACTTGCCCCCATCCTTAGAACTTAGTATAAAATAAGTATCCATAATTTATTCTTAAAGGAATATTAATATAATATTCCTTTGGGATTAATCCCCTAAAGCTTATCCCATTTTCCTAAAATCTTATCCCCCTTTCCCTTTCTACTAGAGTTTATCCCCCAATACTCTTTTACATGGTTGGTCTCCAACATTGATGTGTTTTCATTAATATTTGTGTGTGATTACATATTACAATGATGGATCACTAACCATTTTATCATCTATCTCTCCATCCTAATAAGCACATAGGCACTCTCACCTCAAAATACATATAGACAAAGGCACTCTAGCCCAAAATGTCCTAGCTCACTAGCCTATGTGTTCATTTTCATTTATATGTACAATTGGGATTCGACCTAGGGGTATTACATTCCCCTCCCCCTTATTTATGCAATTTCCTAAGTGCAATATATACACATATACAATCAAAACTTCAAAAATATTTAAAAATAAGCAGGTATTCTGCCCGCATAACATCCTTGTGCTCCCAGTTTGCATCCTCCAGATCGTACCAGGTCCATTGGACCTTTACCTATCCTACTACTCGATTCTAGAGAATCTTGAATTTCCAATCCAATATGCAAACCAGTTTCACTTGAAAGTTGCCTTCTTGCTCCACCTGAATCACATTCCAATCAATGACATGATTAGCATCGGGTACGTAATTTTTAAGCAATTATACATGGAATACATTATGAAATACACATTTATGAAGGTAAGGAAAGTATGTATGTTATAGGAACAATCCTCTCTATGATTTTAAATGACCCACAATAACAAGCTACCAACTTTGAATAATTTCCCAACTTCATGGAACTTCTTTTGGATTTTACTTTCAAGAACACATGGTCACCGACTTTAAATTCCTTGTGAGTTCTTCCCTTGTCAACGTAACTTTTCTTCCTGTCCTGGGTAGCCTTTAAATTCTTTTTTATAATAACCATATGTTCTTCCATTTCCCTGAGTAATTATGGTCCAACCACTGCTCTATCTATTGGGTTTTCCCAACTCACTAGTGTGTTCCACTTTCTTCCATAAAGTGTCTCAAATGGGCTCATCTTTAGCGATGCTTGATACTGATTTTTATAATAAAAATCCATTCAATGAAAGTAATCCTCCCATTTGGATGGTTTATCCATCACATACATCCTCAACATATCTTCAATCACTTGATTCACCGTCTCTATTTTCCCATCTGATTTCGGATGATAGGATGTGATAAAGTTCATATTGGTCCCAAATCCTTTTAATAATCCTTTCCAAAATTTTGATGTAAATTTTGGATCTCTGTCAGACACAATTTTCTTTGGTATACCATGTAGTCGAGCAATTTCTCTCATATAAATATCGGCAATGTTGGCTACCTTGTGAGTGAAATTTACTGGAATAAAGTGGGTATCTTTAGTAAGCTTATCCACTACCACCATGATGGAATCATGCTTCTTGGTTGTTATAGATATCTTGGTGATGAAATTCATTGTTACAACTTCCCATATCCACTCAGGAATGGGTAATGGTTGTAGCAATCCAAATAGGTGTCTATGTTCAACCTTGACTTTTTGACATTCCAAATAGTTGGAAATAAAATGAGCAACCTCTTTCTTCATACCTGGCCAATAATATTGGCTATTGATAGATGCAATAGTGTTTTGGTAACCTGGGTTCCCAACACAAGACACATTATGTATTTCTTTTAAAATCACATTTTTCAATTCCTAAGAACTTGGAACATAAATTATACCCATGTACATGAGAATTTCAACATTTTCCATCTTATATTCTTCACTTTTTTGTTGCAAATTACCTTGCTAAAAATTTTCCTTTACCTCCATGTATTTATGATCTGATTTTGCAGCCTCTAAAATTTTTTCCTTCAAATCTTATTGGTACATGCTAATGGTTTTAGCATGCATCTCATGCACCCTCCTGTTGAGTGCATCATCCACCTTGTTCTCTTTACCATTGATATGATTTATATCAAATTCATATTCACTAAGGAATTCCAACCATATGCTTTGCCTGGCATTTAAAGTTTGTTGTCCAAATAAATATTTCAGATCACTATGGTCTATCCGCAATTCAAATATTTTCCCCGTGAGGTAGTGCCTTCACATCTTCAAGGCATGAACTATGGATTCCAATTCTAAATCATGAGTATCATAGTGCCTTTCATGCTCCTTTAATTTCCTTGATTCATAGCATACCACTTGCCCATTCTGACTAAGAACTCCACCAAGTCCTTCTTTACATGCATTAGTGCATACAATGAAGTCTTTATTTGTATCAACAATATTTAATATTGGGGAAATTGTTATTAAATTCTTCAAGTGTTGGAAAATCCTTTCACAATCCGATGTCCATTCAAACTTCACACCCTTCTTTTGCAAGGAAGTGATTGGGTGTGCAATATTTGAGAATACCTCAATGAATCTCATGTAGTAACCTGCAAGTCCCATGAATGATCTCACCTCGGAGACATCCCTTGGTCTTGTCCACCCCTCAATGGCCTTTATCTTTTTTTATTCCATTTTTATTCCTTCCTCTGACATGAAATGGCCCAAATAGTTAATTTGCTTCTGATAGAATGAGCACTTGCTCAAATTGGCATACAATTGATTCTCCCTCAATACCTGTAATACCATCCTCAAGTGCTTATCATTATCTTCCTCATACTTAGAATATATAATAATGTAATACAGGAAGACAATGAGAAACTTATCTAGGTAATCCCTTAAAATACCATTCATTAAACACATGAAGATAATTGGTGCATTTTATAACCCAAATGGAACCACTGTGAATGCATAATGACCATACCTTGTTTTGAAGGAAGTCTTGTTGATGTCTTCTTATTTAATTCTTACCTAATGATAACATGATCTAAGATAAATCTTGGAGAATATCATAACATCTTTCAACTGATCAAAGAGGTCATTTATCCTTGGAAAAGGATAATTTTTCTTCACAATTACCTTGTTCAACTACCTAAAGTCAATGCAAAGCCTCAAGGTACCATCCTTCTTTTTCAAAAATAGCACTGGGGCACCGCAAGGTGACACACTTGGGCATATATACCCCTTCTTTAAAATATCCTCAAGCTACATTTTCAATTCCTTTATTTATGGTGTTCTCATCCTGTAAGGGGTCTTGGATACTAGGGTTGCTCGAGGCATCAAATTTATAGAGAAATCAATATATCTCTTGGGTGGAAATCCAAATATTTGTTTAAATACATATTCAAACTTCTTTAGGATTGAATAATATTCAATACATGGCACATTATCTTTAGGTGTCTCTTCCATATGTGTTGCAAATATTTGAAACCCTTTTCTTAATATTTTCTTTAGCTGCAAGGATGAAACTTCTATGATGGTTACTACCCTGGGAATTCCCTAAATTGTCCTCAATTTCCCTTCCTTATATAATCAAGTAAAGGCCTTATTATAACAATATAGGATAACATGATTCTTTCTCAACCAATCCATACCAATGAAGAAATCATATGATCCCAGAGGTATGATATTCAAATATTCTATTGTGCCCAGTCCATTCATGTCCATTGGACATGCCTTAACCATATCATTAATTTTCCTTTTTTCTCCTGTAGATAGATTCACTAACCAAGGTTTTCTAAGCTTTCTTATTGGCAATTGAAATATTTCAACCATCTTAGGATCTATATAAATATGACTATCTCCTAAATCAATTAAAATATTAATGGGTTGGTTATTGATCTTACCTTCCACTTCAATCATATGTGACTGAAAATTAGCTTGCTTGTTATCTAGAGCTACATGTATACTTGGTATATTTCTTCCCATTTCCTCCATGGTATCATCCTGTTGAATATTATGAGCAGTCCTCATTTTTTCACCTATGTGAGCCCCCATAACCAAAACATTGAATAAGTTGTTGTCTTGGTCTTTTCCCCATTGACCCTATCATTCTAGGTTCTTTAGAGGCTGGTTGTCCCTAAGAACTATTTCTGAAGAATGGTGGCTTGGTCCCCTTCTTCCTCTAGTCCATATTACTTTTATTTTTGTCTTCCCACACCTTTTGGAAAGTTGGTATTTCTCTATGATGATCATAAAGGAATTTATACCTCCTTATAGTTTCCTCTAGTGTCTTGGGATCATCATATTGTGTCTTATCACTAATAAAAGATGGAATCCCACTCAGGTACCTATGACTCTTAACTTGTTCATCCTTGATGAAAGAAACATATTTCAGCAACTCCAAAAACCTTCTTTCATACTCACCTATGGTCATACTCCCAAGCTTGAGTTCAAAGAACTACTTCATTTTCTTATCATAGTCACGTTTGGTTAAGTATTTCTTTTGAAAATACCTTTTAAATTCTCTCCAAGTAACCTTCTTCTCATCAATGTGTTGTACTTTCACAAACTGGTCCCACCACATGGATTCTTTTCCTTTGAGTTGATAGATGTCAATTCTTCCTTATGCTTGTGATGAGTAGTTATGTAACTAGAAGTACTTCCTCATGCCCAACAACCAGGTTTCTTCATCATCATCCTTCATGTGTTCACTATAAAATGTAGGAGGCTTGATCTTATTCATCTCTCCCTGTGTCTCATCTAACCTAGACCTCCTCTTATGCTTCCTAAAAGGGGATGGGATTGAACTACTTTGTGCTCCCTAGATGAATTCCTTGGGGAGTGATGGTGATGCCTACCAACACTTCTTTTTCTTCTCCTCTCATCATGAGATCTGTGACTCCCCCTATTTACTTGACTCAATCTCCTTATCCATATTATTCTTTATTTTGTCCAAGATCTACATTAAATTGAATTTCAAGCCTTCTTGTTGCTCTGTGAATTTCATGAGCCTCTCATTATCAGTTTTATAACTCTGGACATCCTTTTGCATATTTTTTATGGGCTCTACTAAGTTCATGTTTTCCTCCTTTCCTTCTCAATGTCCATTTGAATTTGTACCTTCATTGCCCATAATGACATACAACCCCATGACTTCCTCTTCATGGTTGTAAGTCCTCTGTGCATATTCTATTTTGTTGATATTTGTGTTGATCCTGTTTTGATCTAAATTTTGTTAACTCTGCAAAATGTGCAGGAAACAATATTTGTTAGACTAAATAATTTAACAAATTCATGAAAATTATGTACAATTATGTTCCAATAATGCATCAGAATTATTTCTTATGATTTATTGTGAAATTAATTGCCTAGATCAATTTCTTGGGTGGATATATAGCATCTTTTGTCCAATACCTTTCCAATGCCTACTTCCTTTCTCAATTCTAATTCTTAAAAAGAAAGTTATGTTCATTTAAATATTACCCATTAATTCCTTCTACTCACCCCTCATCCAAGTGCAAGTCTGAACTGTATTTATGCATATTTGCACCTATTCCTTTAGAATTTTGGTGGGATCCCACCTGGATTCCTTCATAATCATACTTTGAACATTCTAGCCAATTTTGTTTTATCTTCATCTGATCTCCAGGATGTTAAATACATCATGTTGAAGTTTTAGGCCAATTAGTACTTTTGGCCCTAAATGCTACAGGTACCTTCTATTCCCCCTTAAGTTTTTTTAACATGGATATAATTTTAATTTATCTCCATGGATATCTTCTATGGATCAATATATTTCCATAGACTTCTCCTATGCCTCAATCTGATTCATGAGCAGGAAGTTATGGCCTTTGGAAGTTAATTGGGTCTTAAAATTTACCCTCCACTATTTGACCTATAAATCCCTCATACTAACTCTATTTAATGAATGGAATACATCATTAGAAATATATACCTGAGATATTTCATTTTAGATACAAAGCATACACTTTGGTTGCACAATTTGTTAGTAGCTAAAAAAACTGTTTAGGGCCTCAAAATGCCCTGCAAAAACATAACCTGGTGGAATTATGTTGGTTGGGTTTCTCACAAGGAATACCAATTCCACCTGGAATAGCGGGTGGTTCCCTATTTTCCTCTACCCACCATGGCCTTTCCCTGTCATTCCTTACCTCCGCAGGTGCACACCAGTTTATTTTTATTTTTTTTTTGCTCCACAACCCTTGGTTTCCATGTGGAACATTTATATTGGGTTGTAGAAATGGGAAGGCCCCATCCTGCACCCATTCTCCATGTGCATGCATATTTGCATGCCCTTTTAATCGGATGATAGAGGATCACGAGGCGTCGACAATGATTAACAGTCATTATCGCATTGCAAGCCTTCGACCTGTCGATCGTTAACCAAGGGAGGGAGGGGACACAAAATGTAACCATGGTTAAGACCAGATGATGTGTCGCACCCTGTAACATTATTCCCCTCCTCCCACAATTAACATGGGGTTGTCACATGTCCAGGATTCAGGGTTCCGCCAAGTAGGAAGGCATTGTCTCTATGGTGTCACTCACATGCCACCTCTGCTACCATACCCCCGTGTACTTTACATCATTCAATTTACACCATGGTGGTACACTTCACCACTCTTCCACATCATCTAACGTGTACCCTCTATGTCATATTGACGTCATGGTATGGAAAAATTCCCAATTTCGCTTGTTTTCGAAATTTTCCAAAATACCCGATATTACAAAATTTTGAAATTGTTTCAATGGGATCCATTATATCTCTTTATTTTTTTCATAACACCAAATTCATCCCTACAAATACTAATTTAGCATATTCATATGAAATTCAACATCCTTCCCATCGAATTCTCCCTAATTCTACTACAGAATTTGGGGTTTTCCCAATTTCACTCAATTTCACCATGGGTGTTATGCAAACATGGAATTCGACCAATTGCAAGCCCGAATTCACCCAATTAAATATTTAAAGTGGATATTATTATTTATTTGGATTGATTTGTGTAAATTACCCATGAAATTTCCCAAATTTCACTGCAGTAATTTAATCATATAGGTTGTAGACATACTCCGAAAAATTATTTCCCTACGCATTTTCCTTTCAACATTTTGCAAACTTGTCCCATTCAAGCTCAGTGTTGAATATGGATCTCTGATACCAAACCATATCATCCTCAACCACCTATTGGGCTATGCCACTTAAAATTTCAAATTCTGTTACTAATTTAATTCATAAAAATAATTTGACAATGCATAGATTCATACAAAATAATAATATAAATATACATGTATCTTATAGAGGAAAAACCCATGAAACTAATTGAATAAATATTAACACAACACATAAATTAACACATAATTGACACTTAAATTTAATAAAAGGAACACCAACTACGTGCTGACCTTCCACAGTCCTCCCAACCTTAGACCACATTGCTCAAACTCTCAACAGTGGGTCACCCCCAAGCTAGGGCTTAAACTCCACCTAGGAAATGTAATCCTAACCCATTCTAAGGTCTCCCATACATCATAAATCTTAGACTCAGGTGCCAACTCAAGCTAACATCCTACAATCCCTCATTCCCCATATGCTTGTCCCACCCCAGGAAGTGTTCTCCTTCTCTTCTCAACAGTCCTTCGGCTGCCCCACTTTCCTTCCGAGGATTTAGCAATAGGCCGGACAGTGTATATTTTAACCTTGTACAATATTTACTGCAAACATATTTTCATTAAAAGAACATAAAATATACAATGGAAAATACAAACATTACACAGATATTTTTCCCCTGGAAACCCAAACCGGGAAAACTAGCATATTCTATATCCATTCATAGTGATACATTGTTTACAATAAAATATACATATAGGATCCAATGGCATCCAAAACCCTAACCCAATAGATTAGTCAACAACCCTAATTCATTAACTGGAAACAGAAAACCATAGGAAAAAACCATGTGCCGAAAAACCACCCAACAATGGACACGAAAATCAAGGAAACATGAAAAAGGACGCAAAAATGTGACACATTTCCTAAGGCAAAACAAAATTCTCGGGGGCACTTCCCTTGAACCTCATTGAAACATAGATACTACTACTCATGCAAATAATATAACACATCTCAACAGAAAGGAAGTCGCATAGCCCTTTAGCTACATCTTAACACCTTGGGAATTTATTCCCAACAATTGTCTCACCTGGAGAGAATTCTCATGATCCTGACAAGCCGCTTCTTCAATAGCCCACATGCCTGACAACTCGCTTCTTCTATAGGCCACGAACATGAAAATCGACCTATGTCGCTCCAAATATTCCTAGGTATAGGTATGGGTATAGTGATAGTAGGGTACGGATGATAGATGAGTGAGTGGAGGAATGAAGATAGAATGATAGGAAAAATAACTAATTCCAAACTATATATATGCATGTTCCCAACTTGACACTTGTCATGTTGGGAACTACCTTGGGCCCACTTGTCCCCATCCTTAGAAATTAGGATAAAATAAATATCCATACTTTACACTTTAAGGAATATTAATATAATATTCCTTTGGGCTTAAGCCCCCCAAGCTTACCCCCTTTTCCTAAACTATTAGCCCCCTTTCCCTTTTTAGTGGAGTTTATCCCCCCATACTCTTTTACATGGTTGGTGTGCAACAATGATGTGTTTTCATTAATATTTGTGTGTGATTACATATTAAAATGATGGCTCACTGACCATTTTATCATGTATCTCTCCATCCTAATAACCACATAGGAACTCTAGCCTCAAAATACATATACACAAAGGAACTTTGGCCCAAAATGTCATGGCTCACCAACCTATGTGCTCATTTACATTTATATGTATAATTGGGGTTTGTCCTAGGGGTATTCCAATATAATGATCCAATACTGATCATTTAGGTGTAACAAACTCAATCACTAGAAACAAACAAATAGGATTGATGAGTCTAGAGCAACATCTCCTAAATTTGTAAGCAAATATATTATCATTATGGTGTTACACATATGATTTTATCCCTTACTTAACTAAATATACAAAAGGCATATACGTACAAAAATTTCAAAAAACCTATAGCACCCAAGTGTCTAGCCTACTTAACTAACTCTATGCTCCATTATGCACTAGAAATAACAAACAACAAACAAATTGTTGGTTTTAAAGAGAATCCATAAACAAATATTCACACACATAAACTTCACATAAGAAGAACAATATCTTGAAACCTTATATTGTATTGATCTATAATTCCCTCATGATACAATAGAGTACCGTGAGGTCCTTTATTTAAGAATAGGTGACCATAAAAACTTTGTCATAATAGGATTTTTTTTTAACCATCTCCGCAATATCTTCCATGAATATCTCCATAAATATATCAAGTGACCTTCATGAGATCATCATCCCTAACTTATTTAGTTGTCTTCATGTTCAATTCATATGTACACCTTTGTTCATTATATACATTTTCAGATATTATAATGTCACCATATAATTATAAGAAGTATGAATTATTCCTTCATACTCCCCCTTAATGAATACTTGTGATACAAAGTAGATATCTGAGTTGTCTTAATTTTTAGTCTTTTGTACTTTGCATCATCTTCATTCTTCCTCATATTCATTCTTCTATACTCTTCATCATATTCAGTCTTCTTCATCTTTAGCTGGAATTTCCTTCTTGTATTGTGCATGAGCTGCACCATTCTTTGATAAGTATGGATCTTGAGTCAATTATCTGAACCGCTTCATCTGTATATCAAGTTTTTTATTTGGCTTACCCTCAATAGTCTCATGGGTTTTCTTCATCTTACCATCAACCAATACATTATATCCTGGGTTTTCCTTGGCTTACCCATAACCATTACAACATATCTAGGGTTTTATCTTACCCTTAACCTTTACAAATGGTTTATGGATCACCACAAACCAATACAGTAAAATGACTCATGATTTGATTTACTCAAATAAATTACTCAAGTATAATAGAATGAAAACTCTTTCCTTTTACATGTGATTATGACTCTTTGGACAACTCCTTAATAAATACTTGACTTTGAATACCAACTAACTCATGGAATTTTTTATGTGAGAGTTATTGTTGTACATTAGAATATTTCAACTTGTAAAATCCTTTCAACATGGAAGTAAATTTATGCCATTCTTGCATATCAATCCAACCACATTGTACCTATATATGAGACTTTGATATATCTTTGTTCCAACACTTATGATTATCATGCTTGGTAGAACCACAAATAATGCAAGGATACAAGTTCCAACATTCTTCTTTTACATGACCTGTTCTACCATAATGAATACAACATTGTTTCTACTTCTACACTTGGTTCTAAACTTATTCTACTCCTGCTTCATTGTTGTTGCTTCTATATATAGATAATTCATTTTTTGTCAGTGTTTTTTCTTTCACAAATTTGATGTTGTCATTGCATGTGTTTCCTTCCTAACCAAGGCCTTCATTTCTTGTCCTTATACATATCTCTATGGGATTTTGGATGCCTTTCCCATTATTCCCTAAAACTTTACCATCAAAACCCATTTTATGCATGAGTTTGGAACCAATTCCCTTAGTATGGTTTTCAAAGCAACAGAGTTCATCATATTCATTATCAGATTTGTCTTCAAAAACAACAACAGAATTGTCATCTTCAATATGAGTTTCATCTTCATAAATATTACTAGGATCATTTTGTTGAGTCTCATAATATGATATAGATACATACACATCCTTATCAATCAAATCATCGCTATCATATGAACTATCAAACTTTGGAAGCAAATCACTTGCATCACACATTAATTTTTTTGGGTTCATTTTTTTTTACTTCACCTTCGAGTGCTTACAACACATTTTCCTTTGCCAATAAGTCTTGTTTCAATGGTTCTATCATTTGATATTTATATTCATTAAGTTTTATGAGATCACTTACCCATTCATCCTGTGATTCCAACCTTTCTTCTAGTTTACTTATGTGTTCTCTGGTGCAATCAACAAATTCTTTAAAATAATTGTTCCTTATTGAATTGTCTAGGTTGTTTTGTTGTTGTAGCTTCTCAATTTCATGAAGTGCATCATCAAGATCATGTTTAATAAGTTCATATTCATGGTTATAATTTTTTAGTCCTTTTCCTCCTTTACCCATTTTGAATTGTATATTGAATCACGCTCGCTTGTCAAGAAGTAACACAACAAATCGGGTGTCAAGTACAATTGATCATGCACCCATCCTTTAAAAACAATGATAGGAGTGTTAGGTACCACTGACCATGCACTCCCTTTCAATTTTCTTACAACCAATTACACATCAATGATTTGTATTGGACTCCAATTTTCTTGATTTAACTCACTTCATCACAGTTACACTTGACTTGACTTCATTTTGATAAGGATATTTAAAATTGACAAACTCTTAATTTCAACTCCTTCTATCAATAATTTAATTTTCTCTTCATATCACTATGCAAATGTACCTTTGACTACATTATCTCAACCTTCAACTTTAATTGGACTCAATTTGTCACTTTCAACTCTTTTATATCAACTTGTAAAATAATGCATTGCATACCAAAAAAAAAATTGACGTTACTCAACTTGACATTGACTCCTTAACTTCAAAATTATTTAGACTTGCTCTTGAGATTGCTTTATCAATATTTCATTGCATAAAGTCATTAGTTCAGCTAAACCCTATTTGGCTACTATAAAAGTGATTGTTCATGGTCATTATGGAGAAATTATTGACAAACGAGATACCTTGATAACATTGATATATGAAAGGTTCAAATCCAATGATATAATTCAAGGTCTTCCTAAAGTTGAGGGTAACTTGGTATACATACCATATGGTCATTGACTTGGATGTGTCCATTATTAACTAATTTTCTAGCACCTGGAATGGTGGGAGTCATACCCAATCGAAGAAGAATATTATCTGAACACATTTCAATTAATTTCAATAGGACCTGGCCCGTTGATCCTTTGGATCTTCTAGCAATACAAACGTATTGATTGATTATTTTTAACCCAAAAGAAAAACACCTTTTACAAACATTGTTGAAACAAACTTATTTCACTTTTGATGAGAACTCACAAAGTTGAAATTTTCATGTCCATCTCTCTAAATACCACTTCAATGGACCAACAACAAATAATTGAAATTTTTCATACACTTTTTACTATGAAATTAAAATTATGCAAACCTACTTTATGCCACATAAATTTTATTTGTCTTTGTTGGAAGGCACAGATAAAGATAAGTGTGGATTGCATTTTATTAATGGATATGATACACATATATACACATCTATATGACATTTGGATTCTATTCCAAGGTCTTTTGGACTCCCGAAGTCAGTTACATTATCTTTACTCTTCACATTATGTGAATTTCATAACCCAAAGGATTATGTTTCCATCATTCCCCCTCTTAATATGAAGGGGTGTATGTGTGTACAAGGCAAGAAATGATATATGTAAGTGGGAAGATGAAATATGGAAGTGTGCAGTTATTGATGGTTGAGTGTGCTCTCTAAATCTGGTGGTTTTTAGATGACCACAAACCGTATGATGATGGTGGTTTAAGGAAGACCACAAACCAATATGGTCGTTTAAGGATGACCAAAAAATATGTAACCCTATTCTAGGCTCAATAGTTCTTGAAACATTTCCTAAGTTAGCTATAAGTTAGAAGCTAGTGTCTTATGCTAATTGGAAATGCTCTCAAATGTTGGTTTAAACATGACCATAAACTATGTAGTGGCATAAGTTAAAATTATTTTACCAAGTGGAGGTTTAAAGAGAACCTAAAACCATTGTCTAGAAGAATTTGTATGTCTTATACTAAGTGGTGGTTTAGGGAAAAATGCAAACCAATCTTGCTCGCTTGTCACTCTCACTTGTTATTTCTCAACTAATAGGACTTCGAAATTGGAATCCTAACTATAAATCATTGCTTTTGTTCCCCCATGTCAGGAGAAAGGTGAGAAGATGAAAATGTGTCCAATGTAATATGTGTCAATACTCAAGAATAGATTTGTCAGTATGACTAACATATATTCTTGATTATTGATGACCATCGCCAAGAAGGAATGCGCCCATAGTGATTCTTTACTCTTGCATATGTGTTATGTTTGAAACACTTATCTGAAGGATGATTGTGTTGTCCACAATGCTCACAAGGATGAAGATCGAAGCATTGATCTTCAACATGGCCAACTCGCTCACAATGTTAGCATATCAAAATTTTCTCTTGAACTAGAGATGGTGAATGTGAAATTTATTGAAGCAATATATCACTCAGGAACTAGATCGGTTTGGTGTAATCTGGATTATGAAAGGTGGAATCCTTTTCATATCCGATACCGATTATGTGCTTGTTTAGTCTGATTTCTTCCCAAGGTCTGATGATTCTCTTAGAAAGAGGAAGTTGATCTATACTTGAATATGGATCAGGATCACTAAGTGGTTCTTGTGATCATTGTTCATCTGAATCAGCCTCATCATCTTCTTTATCTTTGAAAAGAGGTTTCTGAACAAGAAAAAGTTCAGAATGTTGTCACAAATTATGTCGCTCAAGTGCATCTTGAAGAAGACAAGTATGAGTTTACAACAATCTTTCTTTGGTTTGAAAAACATGCAAGAATGTTACAAAAGACTGCAAAGTGGATTAGAGTGTTCAGTATATCTAACATTTCCTTAACTCAAGACATAGCTCAGACTTATATGTCATGGGGTTTCTTTGAACTCCACCCTTGAACATTCAAAATCAAAAGTGAAAACTCAATTGTGCAGATTCAAGAATGCAAACATCAAATGCAAGGTGTCAGATTCTACCAAAAATGCACCCATTTACAATGTAAATAAAATTAATTTCAAAAATGCACAAGTAAACTTACAAAGAAACTGTTTTCAAGTTACCTTAATTCTAGAGTGGAAATGATCTTTATTGTTGAATGTGTTGTTCAATAGCCAACTTCTTGGTATTCTTTCCAAAAACTAAATATTTGTCTCTAAACAGGTTGCACATGCACTATGAACTATTCATGTCGATTATTCCATGTAAGAAAAATCTAACACTCTTTGCTCAAATATAAAGGTTTTGTCGAAATGCATCCAAGTATGGAGAAGGGGAAAAGAGCCCTCATTTTGGAGAGAAGTTGTTCTTGTGAATGTAATAGAAATGAAAAGAACTATGAGAGAAGATTATACACCATAATAAAAATATGTATTAGTCACTCAAAGCAGTTAACCTTAGATCATCGTCGATGGTGGATGACGTACAAAATAACATCCTACTTTTCCAGCAAAGGCTACCAAGGATAGAGTTTTATCTTAATGGAGGTTGAGTAAAGCTACTAAGGAGGTATAGAGTTGAATGGGAACGCCACATATTTGAAGAATAATGGTGTACATATTCCACTGAGCCAATGTTGTGTGTAAAGAAGATTTCTCCCAATGTTATTTTGACTTCTAGAGGCTTGGCTTCTGGGGTTGTTGGAAACCCTAAAACATGCAGATCTAGATAGAAACCATTGGTGAGTCTGTTGGTGGCCAAATCATAGGGATCTTTGAGGAAGGAGATAGATTGGTCAAATCACTGTAGAGATTTTGCACTCATCATCCATAGAATACTTTAGAAATCTTTTAAAAGAAAAAGGAAAGGGGGCCCCTAGTAAAAAATTCCATCCCTAATGCCTAATCCTTTATTACTTGATTCTAATGTTTATTCTTTGTCTACCTTGAGGGAGTTAGGGGTTCAGTTGACGATTATCTTTCATGGAGTTTGATTATTCCTTTTGATCTTATGATTATTCTTGACCTATGATGTTTCATTTACATTTATATGATGGAATTGACACGTTATATTCATACCTTTTTTTTATTCCAAAGATCTTGATGACCCTATGTGGTTGTAAGTTTTTATGTTCTATTGTATATCGTGAATGAGTTTGTTGTTGATTATTTTTTGATTGGCTAATTCAAGTTCTGCATCTTCCTGCTTGTTTCTTGTGCTTAATTTCTTCACCTCTATGCTTTCACATGTTGATCCTACTCTTATGTTTCGAACTCTAAGTCTAAATCATGTGATCACTAACCCTTCTTTTGAGTTGAGACTTGGCACATGCAGTATCAAGACAACTATATGTAGCCACCAATGATTATTGTTGAAGAACCCACCACTCATTTATAAATTTTCTTAAAGGTTGGGAATATAATGTTTATGTCTATTGGAAAGTCTTGTTTTAATCACATGATTGATCTCATTTTTGTTGTTTTACAGGAGTAGGTTTGTAGGGCCACTTCATTCATGTGACTGCTCTAGCCTTGAGAGGCATGTGGGGGAATATCTTGATCCTTATCCATAACCTTGTCCTTGATTATGTCCAGGATTATCCTTATCAGGAAGTGGATTACCTTGGCTTCTAGTTGTCTCGAGGTCTGAAACCCCCAAGGCTATCGGATCCACCTTTCCCTCAAGTCTGTCCATGAACCTCGTTAGATTGATCTATACCAGGTCCCTTTTTATCTTACCTCTTCCCAAAACCCATGCCAAAATCCCATTCATCTTCTTGGTTCTAATTCATTGTTGTACCTTCACTTGACAAATTTTCTCTATCTATCACATTGTATCATGCAAAGTGGTCTGGCGTAAGGAAATTTTATTTGACCTAGTTGTATTCTCACTCCTCGCGATCTTAGCAAGTCTTCCCTATGAGATGTTCATATTGATTATACTGACTTGTGTCATGTGCTTAGTTGACGTTGATCTCCTTTTTCCATTGGTCACTACTTATGACGTCAATTTGTCACATGAAGTGTCATATTCTTCCCCTTCATCGCTTTCCTTTCATCGAAGTTGAATCATAGCGTCCTTGATCACCATATGACCACGATCCTCTCCTTGACACTCAGTTTCTCAAAACCTGTCTGATATGTCCTATCCCTTATTTCATCCCCTGGGTGCAGAAACCTGACTGGAGGAACCCTAACTGGTGGAACCATGAGGGGCATGGAACCCTGACTTGTGTAATTTGGCCTAATTTCCTAATTTATAATTTAATTTTTTTATTTTTTTGTACATATTTTTGTATATATTTTATTTTTTTTATTGGTTTATTTTATTTATTTTATTAATTTAAGTTTTATTTATTTGTGTAATTATTTATATTCATTTTTCCTGTGATTTTGAAAAACCACATGGCCTTCCCCGTGGTTTTTCCCCATGGTTTTCCCCAAGAATTAATTTAGTTATTTATTTTTACTTAGGGGAAAACTAATTCACATTAGATATTTATTTTACATGTGGTAAATACATTTTTTTACATGGATAAACCATTTTTTTCCATTTTGTGACACAAATAAACCATTTGTTACCTAGTGTGTTTTGACCAAGACCTAGGGTATAACTTGTATATCATTTTTCTCATATATAAACATAAAAATAAAAATAAAAACAAATTGAATATATATATATATATATATATATATTATTTTTTCATTTTAATTTTAATTTCATTTTTCCCTTTTCCCCCTAAACCTTAAGTTGTACATACCCATTCTATTTTTCCTCTTTTGATTTAATTTTAATTTAACTTTTTAATTTTTACCCTCACTCACCGAAGTCTCACGTAATATCCCATAATACTCTCCCCAGGTTGCTCCCCATTGGCCCTTGCAATTATCCCATTGTAATTCCCATAGAAAAATTAGCATTTAAGACAACCTCCCTATTTTTCAAGAATCCTTCCTATCTTCGTGGAATCCCTACCTTTCCTCCTAAATACCTTTGGGATTTATATGAATAAATAAATCCATGGGGAAGCTTACCTCAAACCTAGCTCATTGGGTTTTCACTCATGCATTTCGGAAATTTACTCACCTTCACAAGTCAAAACCTCACCATCTCAAAGGCTTATAGCATATTGAATTTTTGAAATTTCATGTTGCATGAACCATAGGAGTGATCATCCTGACCTGAGCCATTAAAGGTTATTTTAATATTATTTGTTTTTGTGCTTTGGAGAATGGGAATCATAGGGAATTTTAGAGAGTGTAAGTTATCAGAATGATAGTCGTCTCAGTGATGTAGTGCTACTTAAACACTCCACTCTGATGAGTTATCACTTTGATGGCCCATCGGAATGGGTTCATTATGATAGGCCATCAGAATGCTATCTCATTAGAGTGGATAGTTTACATAACTTCATCCACTCCGACCATCCATGACGCTGACAAGATTACCACTCTGATAGCATAGAGATCGATGGACTTATTTACCACATTTTTCTTTTTTATTAATTTTTTAATTTGTGGACTTTGGTTATTAACACACATTTCAATATTTTGATAAGTGCACATAGGATGATTTTTTATTGGGGTTTTTTCCTTAATTAATTTTTTATTGGGGTTATTTCCTTAATTAATTTTGGATTTCACGTGGGTTAGAGGATAGTGTTTCATATTATTATTTTTATTTTTTATTTTTTATTTTATTATTTCCTAGTTTTACAGGAATTAGGAGAATATTTTAATATTGTGTTTTTTTATTTTTAGTAAATTTTGTTTTCACATAAGTGGGGGTAATTAGATTTATTTTTATTTTTATTTTCATTAACTTTTACATAGGGTTATGGTAAATTTTATTAATTTTTTTTACCAATTGTAATTACTAATTACTGTAGGTTAATGTAATTAATTTTGTTATTTTTTTATATTATTTTCCTAATTTTTAGGAGGGAAATGGGCCAAAATTATATTACAAACCACAGGTCCCATGTTTTCCTTTGGTTCTTATTTGAATTATCTATAGGGGATAAAACCATTTAAACCACTAAGTGTTGGATTATCTTATGTAAGTGGGAATTTAATTTGCAGGTTAAGGATCAATGACCCAAATTCACCCACAGGGCATGATCGATGGTTGTTGAGTGACATCTTGCAAATGAGCATAACTTGGGCTAGAGTTGTCAAAATTGATCCCATGATACCTCGTTCAAAATGTATCAGACTGGGGAAATTAGTGGAAGAGGTATTCAGGCCAGAAAAGTGACATAAGACATCATAAAATGTAGGAAAAAGTAGACCATGGATTTGGGGGCTGAAATGACTATGAAAACTTCAAGAAGTCGTATACAGAGCTACGGTCAACGAAATCAGACCTGGGATAGCTCACCAAAGATAAATAAGAGAGAAGAATGGGATGGGATAGAAAGTGTTGGCATATTGAGAGCAGAAATTTTCCAAAAATTAAAAACATAGAAGAAACCCAAATTTGTTGGATAATAGGCTATGTTATGTTCCAAGATTCATATCTCAAGATACATGCATTGAAATCAAGCCTAGAATAGCTCAATGGAAATTTTAGATAGAGGAGAAGAATATCAAAAGATCTCAATTAGCAGGAAAACACTAGAAACACCCAGGATATCTCAAGGAACAAAAGATGATGCCAACAGGAAGAGATACTAATAATTTCAAATGAATGTCATTTATGAACTTCCTGAGGGAGAAAATAACCACCCAAGAGACTCTCTAGCTTCCATTTGTAAATCTCACATATTTAGTTTCAAAAATGTAAAACAAATTAGGGGAAAATGAAACAAACAGCCATGAGAGTTGAAGAGTCTCTCTTATTTTATAAAAAAGAGCTCACTAATTGTAAAAGTGGCATGTTTTCCCTTTGTAAAGGAAAGACAATATTCTTACTTATGAGTGAATAAAGAGCAAGAGGTGTTGGAATACTAAGAGGGGGGTGAATAAGTGTGAGCACTTTTTACCACTTTCAATCACAATATATAAACTTCAACTTTATTAGCAGTATATCATTTATGATTTCATTCAATATATCATGAGAATATAACCATAAGAAGTACCATTCAACAATATCACATCAGATACACAGTATATCGAAACTAACGTGGAAACCCAAATGGGAGAAAACCACAGAATTTTTTCTTATATATATATCAATATTACATTCATAGGAAGCACCAAATTCCTAATTCTCTAGCACCAACTGGAAGGAGGCTCCAACCCCCTATTTACAAGATCCAACTTGAAGGAAGCTACAACTCCCTGAATTCTCCAGCTACAACTGAAGGAGGCTCCAACCCCCTAGTTTACAGGCTCCAACCTGAAGGAAGATTCAACTCCATGTGTTCTCTAATCCAACCAAAAGGAGGCTATGATCCCCTAATTTACAGGCTCCAACTCCCTGTGTTCTCTGACACCAACTAGAAGGAGGCTACAACCCCCTTTCCTTTCCCCATCATGTCTCCATGATATATAAGTGTAGACTCATTATTCCACTACCACTAATCAACCTTTAACTACCACTACCATTGATACATCAACCTGTTACTGTCACTATCACATCAACTTGTCACTATCACATCAACTTGTCACTGTCAATCTTTCACATCAACCTGTCACTTTCAATATGTTACATCAATCAGTCACTGTCAATATATCATCAATCAATCTATACCATATCATGCATAAACCATGTACCAAACCTATACCATATCATGTACCAAAACCTATACCATACCATGCATCAACCATGTACCAAAACTTGTACCATATCATGTACCAAAACCTGTACCATACCATGCATCAACCATGTACCAAAATGTGTACCATATCATGCATCAACCATGTGTCTTAACATTCATCAACATTATCAAGAAATGCCTCATACATATACCAAAGTATATCTCAAACAATGTTCTCAATATCCAAGATGCTCCTCAAACCAAGAGATATGCCATAAACCATGTACCATGAGATGTGCCTCAACCATATACCATATCACTCATGACATGTCTCAATCATTCCATACACCATGTGCCATAAGATATCATCAATGAAGTGCCTCAAGTATGTGATAACATCACCATGACATATACCAAAATAGATACCAAGATAGCCAATATATGTTTCTAATCAATGTACCATAACATCACCAAGGTGTACCTCAAAGTATATGCCCAAATATCCCAACCATACCTTAAGAATATATCAAGAAACAACCCTCAAAACACATGTAAAACATACATTTAATCCTATAGCAGACTTGATACACAAGATTACAGACATGTTTCTCTTCCTCAGCCTCAATAACATGGTACTAGCATCCTCCTCAAAACCTTTTCATAGATTTGTGACTTGTACACTATAAACCCATGAATATCCATGCTTTTCTCTTCTATGACATGCGTGCATCCATGCCTTACCCATTTTCAACCCGTAGATAACCTCAGAAATCTATTTCAGTCACATCCATACACTTCGCTCCTTCAGACTTTCCCTACCTTAAATATGTTATGAAAAGATAAACCATATCAATTATTCCCTTAGAATATATTCAATAGACTTGGGTATATGAATATAATTATGAGAGAATCCTTGAGGTGTATTTATAATTTTTCAAATTAACTTCTCTCCTTAACTTTAGGGATTCTTGTTACAACCACTTTACCCTTTAATTAATGATTTGTAACTATTTAGGGGCTTATCAACTATTCTTTGGGGATTCCAACTTAAAGAAGTAATAACTCCTCAACCATGAGGAACCACGTGATGTACCACCTACCATTGGAATGGTATGACAAGGACTATCCATATATGAGTGTGTTACATTCATCTACACTTTCCTTCATGTCCTTATTCCTCAAACAACTTCATGATTCATGACCATACCTCTAGGGCTTCTCAACCACTTAACCACTTAGCCATATTTCCAGGGCTTCTTCTAGGGTTGAATAGGCTTGATATCAATACTTCTAGAGTTTATATAGAGTTGACATCAATGAAAACTAACTTTCCAACAAGAGGAATTATGGAAATCTTTGATTTTGGTAGATGTAAATGAGACTATTCTTTGTGCATTTGTCCTTTTCCTCAGTAGCACAAATTTTTTGTGTATGGACTATTTATTCACTCTCTTTTATATTCTCATGTTGTCATATGTTTCCTTATGAGTATAGAAATAATGTTATGGATGCATTGTACAACTATTTTTTTATGTATTTGTAGCATTGTATTCGATTAGATTATTTTTTTTCAGTTATATTAGGCTTAGGATTATTTAGGATTATTTGGGGGACAGTTTGTTGTCTTTCCCCGTATTCTTCTTTTAATTCTAAGAGGCAACGAGGAACACATGCTTGTTGAAAACACTACACCAAATGAGATTAGGTCTAATTAATACCTTCCATCAGGCGTTCTCCCTTACCTGCTTGACATACCAATTAGACCCATCAATACTTAGATACAATAGCATAACGAGCATTTCTTGACCTTTAAAAGAGGAATGGCACTATTGTACGGCTCTTAATTTGTATGCAGTCAATGAATCACCAGTTTTATCACATGCTCCTTCTCGGGTAGTAGATATCTATGGTGGAACAACAATCTCCAAAGTGGAACAACAAGGAATTGCAGTTTGTTCACGATTTGATGGACAATTATATAAATAAATCATTGGCATTGTATCCATGTGGTCTAAGAATTATAAATTTGTGACCAAGTTAATATCAGTCAGAAACTCTTGAATTTAGATTAATCATTGCTTTGAGATGTTTGTCGATCCCCAAACATTCAACATTGGTTTATGAGCCAAGCTAAATTGGTCGATGTCATTTACTCAAACATCTTTTGCTTCTTGTACATTGTTCTTTCTCTGGCTCATAGGATGAGGGAATTTTAATATGTTTGAGAGTGCCTTTCTATTGGATTTTCTCGAATGATTTCAGTGGTTATAAGATATGATTCAATGATTGATTCGTCCTTCATCCATGTTGTGGCTCGGCATTTATTTTTTATTTTGAAGTAGACCAAACTTTTTTTTTGATCACTATTCAAGAAACAAATCATCAAAAAAAAAAAATCATATCACATGGGATCGACCTTATCAATGGTTAATAATCAATAGATCCAACAAGAAAACAACTTGCACACCACATTCCCTGATTTTTGCATGATGGAGCATTACCATGCCTCATACAAGAACTTCCTCTATTGTAATCAAAAAATCCTCATGGATCAATCTCCATATACAATTCTATCATCAATGAACATGCACACACAATTGAATCCCAATAAATTTAATGCACAATAAGTATTCACAATAGTATAACACTCGTATCACATGTTCTTCAACCTCTTTAAATGTAGCAAGTAGTAGCCCCAAATGAAAAAATTCTATTTGTTTCTCAAGGTGATTCAACACATATAACCACACACTTCCTCACAAACACATTACTTTAAAAAATGTATATGATAGCCTCCACAACCATGCACTCTGATACCAAATGTTAGTTTTAAAGATCATTCATAAACAAATATTCACACACGTAAAATTCACATAATAACAATATCTTGAAACATTACATTGTATTGATCTATAATTCTCTCTTGATGCAATAGATTACAATGAGGTCCCTTATATAAGAATAGGTGATCATAACAGCCATGTAATAATAGAAGTGTATGTTCAACCATCTCCATAACTATATCTACAATATCTTCCATGAATATCTCTATAATTATCTCAAGTGATCTCCATGAGATAGTCATCCCTAACTTATGTCTTCGTCTTCATCTTCAATTCATACGTACACCTTTGTGAATTATATTCATTTTCACATATTATAATCTCACCATATAATTATCACAAGTATTAATTATTCCTTCAAAAATATCAACCTAAAATTCCATGGAAAGAAGTCATTGTTTGTAACCATCACAAGGGTTAGGGCTTAGTCATTTTGCATGATTCAAAGGAAGGATAAGTGAAAGGGTGGAAATTCAACAACCCATATGTAAAGAATATGAAATGACAATAAAACACAAATGCAAAAAAAAATTGTAGGCAATCATATCATACACGATATAGTGTGGGAGATATATATAGAAACGAGACATGTTGTAATCATTATAATGGGCCATGCCTTAGTCATTCTACATTGAGGGCTAGGTGAAAGGGTAGAAATAATGCATGCATCAACGTTAGTGTTCATTTATAGGTTTTCATGGCTATGAAGGGAGGGTTAATTGGTATTTTCATGAATTGATAGTGGTTGGTGTCTTGTCTTGGCACAACCCATGACTTTAGGGTAGAGATAGGGGATCATGTCATAGCTAATTTCACTATTACTATGATTTGAATTTTTTATCCTTGCTTCAATTGAAACTTGTCGTCATTACCATTTCACTAACAGTCAATTGTTTTATCCTCAATTTATATCCTTTCACCCTAAAGTATGGGGTTGTAAATGGAAGTGGGACTCATGTGGTCTTCCCACTTCATCACCTATATGGGTTCAAAGTAGCATTCTCGTTCTCCTCCTTGTCTTAATGTTGACACATGATTTTTATTCTACATAGGTTGAGTGGTTACATGAAAAATATCATGTCTTAAGTAACTTACATGTCAATATTCCTAGATCAATCTAACTCCTTGACCACTTATACATCTAGGTAGACTATAGCTTGACCAGTCTTGGCATAAGATCTTGACTTCTTAGATTGAGGGTTCTTTCTAGGTTTTGGTTATTTTCTAGGTTCATGTGTTATGGGTCTAGGGTTTCATTGTGAGTTTAATTTTATAGTTTAATAATTATACCTAAACTAGTTTGAAGATACTTTTGAATCCCCACTTGTACTCAGATAATTTTGATGTGGATTAAATTAAATCTATTAGTTTTACATGCTATGGTTTTTGGATTTGATAAGGTTGGTCAAGAATCACATGTATAATCACATGCATATACATTTTGTTTCCTTAACCAAGACTTGAGGTATGATTCCTAGTATATGAATTTCCAGAAGGAAGGGTTATGTAATGACCCCAAACGTTACGACACCCAGTGAAGCGAAAAGTGAAATTTTTTTTTTTGTTTTAGGCAAGAAGGCAATGATGACAATAATAAAACCACAAAACCTGATGATGAACACCATGCATGCAAATCAGGAAACAATCAACAACGACTCAAACCACTTAGAACATTTTGCAACTAGTCGAAACATGAGGGAATCAAAGATAGAGAGAAACGACTACCCACCTGACACAAACATGACAATGCCTACAAGCTAAAGGAAAACATCCACCATCCCGACACAATGACCTCAATGGCCAGTAACTAGAACCTCTATGGTGCGAAAACCAAATGCATGAAGGCGTTACAACCTAAGCACAAACAAAAACTACAATGAACAGATGACCACAATGGGTAACACAACCACTGGCCAAGTTATCAGTCACCTCTATCCATTAGAGCGTGCAATGAACCCCTCACCAGGGAACATGTCGTTTCCAGGTGATAGGCATGACAACCACCATCGAACAACAACATAAGTGGACCCTCAACACAAGCTAAATTCAATGTGCTAGGAGATAAAGTTAAGTATCTAACCCCCGATGACCAGCCCTAGCACCCAATCGACAAGTCAACAAGACAACTATGACTCCATACAACACAACAATTTCCTTGCACAACAAAATCAATCTGTACAAATTAAATGATTATTATTAAAACAATAGTTCGTTGTGACTATCTTCCAATTCCCAAAGTTAGATAAGTATAAATCGCTTTCCTTTAAAACTAGAACTAGATTGTTATCTCATGAAGTTGCTATCTTTTAAGACCCGAACTATACACCGAATAAAATAGTTTTAGTGCAACTGAACACCAATTTATTCACATAACAATAATCGATTAGAAGGTAAATGTTGTGACGTATCAAACCAATATATCACTGGCATGTAAGTCGTTGTCACATAATTCACAACTTAGCACTAAAAGAAAGACGAGGAAAAACATTATAATCATTGTCTAAAATAAAGGAGTATTGTATCTATATAAAAATGCTATCGACTATCCCTTGTTGTCTAAAACGATATGCTATCGTTGTGTAAGAAAATATAAAATACCTCATTGTTGTCTAAAATTTACTATGTAATTATACAATTGCAACTATGACTATCAATTCACATATTACAGGTTGTCTATTATCCCTATGAAAAATTGATCTATAATAGATGACTGTCTAGCAATGATATGGCTATCCATTGATTATTTAAATGATAAGGTTGTCCATTGTTGTAGATAGAAATTGATATGGCTATCCAATGCTATTCGTTTACATTCAAAAGTATGCAGACGTTTCCTAAATCACAAGGGAATATGCATTCCTTGGCCATGGACCCCGTAGTTAAAATCGGGCAGAATATCCATCTTAACATCATGATGATTAATGAATGACGATTAGAGTAGAAGAGGATTCTTTCAATGTGAATTACCTAAGTAACAAATCATTCATATCTTTAAATCCTGGATGATATTCACTTGTAATCCAATTAAATTTGGAACCTTATTAAAGCTCCATATATTATTCAGTCGACAACTATACATTAGGAATTAGAGAATAATCTAATAAAGAGTTCTTTAAATCCCGGATGATATTCACTTGTAATCCAATTAAATTTGGAACCTTATTAAAGCTCCATATATTATTCAGTCGGAAACTATACATCAGGAATTAGAGGATAATCTAATAAAAAGTTTGACGGAAAAACTGAACTTTTATCTAGATATTCATGAGTTTACTCAATGAATTCGCTGCATGAAATTGCTAAGTAAAAATTTCTACCCAAATAAAAAAAAATCGCTATCAAATAAATGTTAGGTGGATTCGTTGTCATGCACAGTAAAATAGTTGTCTAAATAATAAAAGTTCACTAACTATCAGGGATTACTTAAAATGCAGCCACTGTCAGGCACGTGCAGTCATGAAGGATGAAGCGTTAGTTGTCATTAAAATAAAATGGTTGTCTTTCAAGCACATGACAAGTGGTCTCTAAAAGTCTGATAATGCCATTATTACTTGGTTGACCTAGATATGCTAATTTAACATCGCTAGAATAACTTTAATGTTGTGTTAATTTCCATAATGACTTTTCCGAAATAAAACTGTCACTGATCAACAACCACGTGAATTTCTCTATTGTAAATTTAACATTGTAATTAAAAATCGCCTTAATACAATGCTGCAATGAAATTCACTTTAATTATTGGCCAAAAATATCACTGCCAGGAAAAATAATAATTAAATTCGTTGGCAGTCAGGGTTTATAAAATCATAAACATAGGTAGTTCATGGGTGAGTAAAGAGTTGGGTGAATCACAACATTAAAGGGGCACTTGCAGTCAACAAGGTAATGGTTTGTAGGCTAAAGAAAGTAAAATCGCAACCATGAAGGTATGTAAGTCGTAATGAAAATTGCAAGGATAATATCGTTGTTCTTGAAATGATAACACAACAAATTACAGTGAATACACCCCCACTACACAGTAGAGACCACTAGGGCATAGTCAACACTACCCACGCATGGTAAACGCGCAGTTTGGTGTCAATGCAATCATTCTCGGTCATGGAAAACACGCAGCCTGGTTAATAGAAACGTTGTCAAAGGTTAAGGTGGGGTTGAACTCTATGGAGAAAGGATCACTGCCTAATGAAGTGAAATACATATTAAAGGTGAAATCAACTGCTCTCTATACAAATTAAGACTCTAACAATTCACATCTATACAAGTTTGCGATGAAAAATTTACAAATACTTCTCAACAATTTCATTGTGTGTCAAATTACCACTCACTGTGTAAGGAATTTACAATTACCATTACATCTACACTATTTACCAAATAATTTGAGACTCCATACAAAATTGGATTGATTATATTCGTTGGGTAAAAACGCAGTACTCAATGTAAAAGTTTTGTTGTTATCAAAGGCCTAAATTTACTGTCATTCTAGAGTAAAAATGTAGGCAACATATAAATCAACCGTTGTCATTCCTATTTTAATAATGCTGAGATTTTACCAGTCAAGAGCTAAGAACTTTCATTAAAATCGCAGGAAATGAAAAGCCATCCAAAAATGAAGAGGTGATATTAAAAACACAGAGAGGTATTTATCTGATTGCAGGGAGAAACGATAAACAATACTTAGAGGTATTTAATTGCAAGAAGGTGCAAGACAATCATTCAAATAGGAATAATCAATAGGGGTAGACAGTTGGGTAGAAACATCCTTCACTCATCATCCACGCACAGGAAAGTAGGGCATTAGAATATATAGGTCAATATGCACCAAAGTGATGACCGTTAATTCGACTCCTAGCTGACTGCTCAGGCATGGACTGATGATCTAGGGATGAGGATGAAATATAAGGCACAATCTCTTCAAATAATCAATAAACAAAACAGAACAGTCATAGAAATCAAGGATCGGTGGCCAAGGAAATCAATTCGATGCAGTGAGCGTAAATCTATGATGACTTTAAGTTCTTGATTAAAAACACTAAGTAAAACACTTTTCTTCACCCAATAACAAGTATAGAAATGAAAGCGCAAGAACAATAATTATCTACCATTCAAAATAAATGTAGGCATATCGTATCCCAAGGTGACAACTATGATTCGTTGTCCCACGCACTCTTTCCATCTCCTGCTTGCCGACCGATGTGACTTCACCAGTACCTCCTAGCCAACGTTAGGGGTACTCTTCTTCCCCCTTATCCCCCTGAGCCACAAAGGGGCCACACACACTATACTAGATAACAACTAGCTCCTAGCTCACCTCGTAAGGCTGAGATACCACTCATTAACCGAGTTGGGCATCCCAACTCCCACAAGATAAGTCAGTCAAGTCAAAAATTATGCAGTGTAACGTTACGCATGAAGAAGAGACCCATACTCCCCCTCCTCCATCTTTTTTATAGAGTTTCTAAATGATTTCTTTCCCAAATTCCCATTTAATTTATTTTTCATTAATTTAATTCAGATAAATCTCCCCTTTACACATGTCACCCATCCCCCTAATTGCACCAAAAATTAATTTCATTAATTATTTGATTACTCCTATTTCCCTTACCCACCTAAAATAATTCCTAAAATCGCTCCTTGGTGTCCCCATATTCCCTTACTCATTTTAAATGAATTACGCCCTTACTAAATTCCTAGTTGAGTTCAATTTAGAAAGTTCTTAAAGGAAAGATTCCTTACCAAGTTAGTCATTCTACTTTTTCCTTATATTTCCCTTTTTCTTTATGTTTCCCCCATTTCCCTTAGTTTCCTATTTATTTTAAGTTTCCCTCTTTTCCCTTTTTATCTAAAACTCAAATTAGCAAGTGTAGAAAAATTACCTTTTACCCCTTTTACTTTTTAATTAATAATTTTTAATTAGAAAATGTAGAAAAACAATCAATTCCCTTTTAAAATTTTAATCCCTCAATATATTTTGATTTTAATAAATTAATTGAATTCTTACCCCTTTCTCATCACAAGTTTAATTATGATTATCATTATTATTTTTACCACAAGTATCACTTAGACCTAGATTTTAATTTCACTAGGGCAAGTGACATTTTATTAAGGAAATTGTTTTTAAATCTCACTTATCATTTTTTCTAAGGCCAGCTAGGTTTATTCACTTATTAGTTAACAACACGACGTGCCTTCAGGACACACTAGGTGCTCAAGGGTGTCACTCGCCTCATTTTGTTTCCCTTGCATGACGTGTCCTTCAGGATGCACTACGTGCTCCAAGGGTGCCACTCGCCTCTTTCCATTTTTCTAGTGTGACGTGCCCTTCAGGACACACTACGTGCTTCAAGGGTGCCACTTGCCTCTTGACTGACTTGGTAGACATAAAAACCCCAAGATTCAATACTCTACCAGGTGATCTTGTGGGAGATTAAGGGACTTTAAGGAATAAGGCCTCTACCTTATTGCATGCCCCTTAGAATTATCATTAGCGACTGTCACATTCATCCCTCACGACATCGTGGGTCTTCTCGAACTAGGTAATTGTTAACCTATAGTTCGAGCCACGACGGGAGTGTTAGTAGGTTGTGCCAGGGATGTTGTCCACACCTCTCCCTCAATGTCTCTGGTTTTCGTGTGGGACCCCTCTACTCCACATGTGATTCTGGTCGGCAAGCTATCGTCAGCCTGCATTATCAACGAATCATGTCAGAAATAAAATCAATCATCATAACATCTAATCATATGTTCATATGTTCTATCAACAACAATCAAACCCCAATAGTCCACTCCCTGACTCGATCCAGAGTCCAAGAGATTTCACCAATGCCTCTGCATCCTCGAGGTACAAAGTCCTGAACACTCAGGAGAACCCAGTCAATAGCATCTGTCTATGTACATGAAATAACATATAATCACATCCATAATGCCTCATAATCATAATCAACATCCAATAGTATAATAATCTGGATCACTCGCAAGCAAGTGTCCTAAAAGAATAAGTTCTCTCAATGCACGCAAGAGTGGGATGTTACATACACCCCCTCTTGGTATAAAATACATCTTAAAGTTTCACAGTATATAAGTGTATCACAGTTTCATAAGTCTATCTATCAAGCAAAAATGGAAACTTTTGGCGCATATCATATGCGTCCTCCTAGGTCGCCGAGTGCGGACTATAGTTGTCCCATTGGACCTTGACCTAATCTATTGTTCGATGTTGTAGTTGTCGAATGCGATGATCCAGGATGTGATCCGCTCAGCCATGAGCACCCCCTCCTCTGATACCTCCAAGGAACTCATTTTAATAACATGTGTAGGATCACTAATATAATGTCTCAAAATAGATACATGAAAAACATCGTGCATACACCTCAAATAATCAGGCAAGGCTAGTCGATAGGCCACGGGCCCCTTCCTCTCCACGATCTCGAAAGTTCCCATGAACCTATGAGAGATTTTAACTCCCTTTCCAAACTTGATCGAACTGTTATGTGGTTTTACCTATAAGAAGAGTCGATCGCCAACTTTGTAACTACAATCGACATGACTCACATCAGCATAACTCTTATGTCGATCATGCGCTTCTTTGATCCTTTGTCTTATTGTTTACATTTCATATTCCATTTATTTGATTTCTTCTGGTCCCACCAGGACCCTATCCTCAAGCCGATCCCAAATCAAAGGCATTCGACATGGTTTCCTGTAAATAAACTCGAAAGGCACCATCTTAATGGTGCTTTGGTAACTGTTGTTATATGTGAATTCTACCAGTGGAAATAATTCTTCCCAACGCTTTTGTTGGTCCATCGCGTACATGCGCAACATGTCTTCCAAGATTTGGTTTGTTCGTTCGGTCTTCCCATTAGTCTCTGGGTGATACGCAGTACTAAAGTTAATTTGGGTTCCCAAGGCCTCTTGGAAACTAGTCCAAAATTGAACAATAAACACCAATCCTCGATCGAATATAATCCTCTTAGGCATGCCATGCAGCCTCACAATATCACTAATGAAAAATCTAGTTATGTCAGGTGCCTGATATGTTGTATGCACAGGAATAAAATGAGCACTCTTCGTCAAAGTGTCGACTACCATAAAAATAGAGTCATGTCTCCTTGTCGTCAATGGAAATCCAACAATTAAATCCATAGAAATAACCTCCCATTTCGATTCTGGAATAGTGTGTGGTTGTATTAATCATGTTGGATGTCTATGTTTAGCCTTTACCTACTAACATTCTAGACATCTGGCAACATAGTTGACTATGTATTCCTTCATTCCTTTTCAGAAGAATAAGGGTTTAAGGTCTGCCCTCATATTCATGACTCCTAGGTGAGCCATGCACACTACTCTGTGAGCCTAGTTTAGGATCAAACTCCTCAACTTTTCATTCAGTGGAACATAAACTCGATTTTTAAATATCAATAGTCCATAGTTGTCCAACGTAAATCCTTCAAATCTTGGTACCATCATTGTGTTTTGTCCGACAAAATCCTTGACCTCTTTGTACCGATCATCGTCGCACTGTAAAGTTAGAATATTTTCACATAGATTCATCTAAAGAGGTAACACCGAAAATATCTGTGGTCTCCGACTCAATGCATCTGCCACTCGATTCATTGTTCCTTTTATGTAAGTAATCTCAAAATCGTACTCGCTAAGCAATTCCAACCAATGTTGTTGTCGTGCATTCAGGTCGCTTTGCGTAAAGATGTGTTGTAGTACATAGTGGTCTACTTTTAGTTCAAATTTCCATCCAATAATATAGTGTCTCCAAACTCTTAAGGCATAAACAATGTCTAACAACTCCAAATCGTGTGTCGCATAGTTCCCCTCATGCCTTCTCAATTTCCTCGAGATGTAAGTGATCACTCGACCGTCTTGCATCAAGACTCTACCTAAGCCTTCCTTGGATGCGTCATTGCATACCAAGAAGTTTGTGTCCATGTCAGGGACTTTTAGTATCGGTGTTGTTGTCAACAGATCCTTGAGCCTCTGAAATGCCTCCACACATTTCTCGGTCCAAACAAACTTCTTGTTCTTCTTCCGCAATTCCGTGATCGGATTTGCTATCTTCGAAAATTCCTCGATGAACCATCGATAGTATCCTATTAAACCCATGAAGCTATGCACTTCTGGGACATTCCTCGTCGTAGGCCATTCCATAATAGCCTCGACCTATGTTGGATCCATGGCGATATATTCATCGGATATGACATGCCCTAAGTAGTGAATCTTCGATTGATAAAACGATCATTTAGACAATTTCCCATACAATTTGTTCTCTCGCAAACACTGTAGTACCAAGCGCAAGTTCTCTTCATGCTCCTCCATCGTCCAAGAATAAATCAAAATATCATCAATGAATACTTGGACAAACTTGTCCAAGTGATCGCGGAACACCCCGTTCATTAAACTCATAAACACCCCTAGGGAGTTTGTCAGTCCAAATGGTAAAACAGTAAAATCGTAATGTCCAAACCTCATCTTAAAATCAGTCTTAGGGACATCATACTCCTTTATCTGTAACTGGTGATAACCTGATCTCAAGTCGATCTTGGAAAACACCGTCGCACCCTTCATCCGATCAAACATATCGTCAATCCTTGGCAACGGATACTGATTCTTGATGATTGCCTTGTGCAATTGACGGTATTCAATGCAGAGTCTCCACGACCCATCCTTCTTTCATATGAAGATAACAGGTGCACCCAACAGTGACACACTAGGACGTATCATTCCTAGGTCCAGCAAATCCTTTAGTTTCATTCTCAACTCCTGTAACTCCATCATCGACATTTGATAAGGTGTTATTTCTATCGGTTCAATCCCTAGTTTTAGGTCTATGGTAAACTCCAATTCCCTCTTCGGAGACATCCTAGGTAACTCCTCTAGGAAGACGTCAGCAAAATCTTTCACCATCGAAAGTTGTTCTATACCTTTTTCCACTCCCTTTTCATTTAACGTAAGGATTGCATAAATCTTAAAACCCTTGCGCATGTTCTTCGATATCTGCAAGGAAGAGATGAACCTCAAGGAAACTCCCTGGTTTCGACCTACAATCATGCTTCTCTATCCCTCATCATCGACCAAGCTCAACCATTTCATCTTACAGTTGAGTATCGCCTCATGTGATTCCAACCAGTCCATACCAATCACGACGTCATAAGATCCTAAGCTCGTGATGTACAAGTTGGCCATGGCGACAAACTCTCCCAGGTTAAGGGTACAACCCATAACCTTTTCTCCAACCTTATGTTTTTTTCTCGAACCCATCTCTACAAAGCTAAACTCATCCTGTTCGAATTCCTTTACCTTAATCCTCTTTAGCAATGCACCTGAAATGAAACTCTCGATAGCACCAGGATCAATCAAAATACTAAGGGTCTGGTCAATGATGGTACCTGACGTCTCGAGCACATTCGACTGGTGCTCTGCCTGGCGGTTATTCACTACTACATGAATCTAATGGGCCTTGCCCAAATCTCCCACGGTACTGGGTCCAGCTGATCCAGATCCTCTAGTCCTCTCCACTGGGTAGTCGCGCTGGTAGTGTGGCTCCCCACAATTCCAACACCCCTTCTTCGGTGTAGTACTCCTGGTACCCGAAGTAGAAGTTGACAACCCACTGACCTGGAATCTTGGTCTGTTCTTCTTAACAGGCCTAAACTATTGTAGTGGTCCTCGATAAGGAGTCTATTGATGAGGCACTGGTCGTCGAGGTGTAGTGAAAGTGTATCCTCTCTGGAAGCCACGATATCATGGTGTATCTCTTGCTGGTGTCTGATGCTGCTGCGCACTAGATGACATTTTCCCTACTAGTCTCACTGGAGTCCTACTCTGACCCCCACTGATAAGCTCCTCCTCTACTATGAGGGCCTTCTAGGGGACATCATGCAAGGTCTGGGGCATCAGAATCCTAACCTTTGAACGTATGTTGACATTAAGGTCGAACAAGAACCTATTGACCTTAATTTTCTCGATATTAATATGCAGAGCATACCGAAGCAATTCCATAAAATGGGACTCGTACTCGGTGTTGAAATAATGTAACTGAAAAGAGTATTATTATTATTATTGATATATTATTCATAGTATCAATCCCCATTGTGGATTGATCATGTCATTTATTGTAATAGGACCAAATCCCCTTTTGTGGATTGGTCAAAAGACAATTGTAATAGGCAGTATAAGAAGTCGGCCCCAATAGTTATTAATGAGACCCAAAAATATAATAAAGGTGGGTTTACCCACCCAGTTTGAGAAGTCAGCCCTGCCAGTGAAGAGACACTTCACACGTGCCAGACTTGTATAAATAAAGGAGGCTAGCGCCTGACTTGGACATAACTCACTTGCTCAGTTTGAGAGACAAGTTTTGATCTGTTACCAGCAAAGGAGAGAGAAAGTGGCGCATATCTTGGAGAAGGAATTTATGTTTTATCATAGAGATCTCTTGTCATTGTATTGGCTATCTATATTAAGGAAGTTTTGTTGGGTTTTCTTCCCCTAGAGGGTTTCCCAGGATAAATGTTGTGTCTCTTGTGATTGTGTATTTCTCAGTGATCTTGGATTATGCTATTGTCATCTGATGAAATGCAAACATCTATAATAATGGCTTAAACATTAACATGGTATCATAGCCAAGATGAAGGAAGCATCTTTCGCAAGAGAAAAACGTCACTATTGCAGTACCTGCAAATTAGGGTTTTTCAAAAGTGAATCTTTTCATCCCTAAAACTATCTAGAAAGTTGCGCCCTCCCCTAAGGATCAAGTTCACATCATCAGCGCACATTTTCAATGGTTTGATCTCCCAGAAAGTGAAACCCTAGTTTCACAAAGTACCAGAAAGTACCAAAAAACCAGTACCAGAAGTACCAGAGCAATAAAGGTACCAGAAGCACTAGTCCAGAAATCCATATATCAGATTTGAAGGGGCAAAAGTTGGATTTTCTCAGATCCAAACACACCAGTCAACTCACCTCATCCAAGCGCATCTCCTGGTAATTTTAGTTTTTGATTTTGAGCACTTCCATTTTTCGGTCATTTTCCTAGCTCCAAGTAAAGATGTCTGCAAGCATTAAGCTTGTTGACAAGTTAGAAGGAGTGGAAAACTTTCGTGCCTAGAAGTATAGGATTGGCCTCATTCTTGAAGAGAAGGACCTAGCAAGATTTGTCAAGGAATAATTACCGGAACCTGAAGATGCTGCAGAAAAGGAAAAGCATCAAAAGGACACAATAAGGGCCAAAAGAATCATTGTAGATTCAATCAAAGATCATTTGATCCCTCATGTGTCATCTAAGAAGACCTCGAAAGAAATGTTTGATTCCTTAACCAGATTATATGAAGGAAAGAACATAAACCGGAAGATGAATCTTAGAACCCAACTGAAGAATACAAGGATGCAGAAAGGAGAAATGATTCAGGAATATTTCTCCATAATCTCAGAATTCAAACAACAACTAGAAGCTATTAAAGATACCATAGATGAAGATGAACTTATAATGACGGCCCTAAATGGTCTCACAAGACCTTGGGATTCTTTCATCCAGACAATATGTTCCAGAAAGGAGAAATTGAAGTTCGACAACCTATGGGAAGAATGCATCCAAGAAGAAACAAGAGTAGCAAATTGGGAAGCATTACTAGCTAAGGATGATGATCAAGCCCTAGCTACTGACACCAAAGGAGGAAGGAATAAACCCTACTTCCAAAAGGAGACTCATAAAGAGCCTCAACAATCAAATAAATTCAATCATAAAGAATCTCATCCAAGGAGATTTCAGAAGAAAGGACAACGAAAGGAAAGAGACTACTCATCTATACAATGCTATCATTGTGACAAGATGGGACACATTGCGAAGTTTTGTCTAGCCAAAAGAGAATAATACAAGAGAAAACAAAAGATTCTTCATGCCCATGTAGCCGAAGATGAAGATCCACCTGCAAAGATGATGAGAGAGGAGATCAAAGACCATGTGTTGATCTCAGCCCTCTCAGGATCTGTAACACCTGGAGAGGACTCTTGGCTCATTGATAGTGGTGCATCCAAGCACATGACGAGACAAATAAATATTATCTCTTGTATCTTAGAGAAGAAGTTTTCTCAGAAAGTGACACTTAGTGATGATTATCAGTATCCCATCAAGGGAGTGGGAGAATCAAACCATAAACTGAATTCAGGGAATTCACTAAAAATGAAGGACGTACTATATGTACCAGGCTTGAAGAAGAACCTACTCTCCATTTCTGATTTAGAGAAGAAAGGCTTCAGAGTTACCTTTATAGATGGAGAAGTTCTTATGTGGGCTAAGGGAGAAACCTTAAATGAAGTAATCATCATTGGCAATGCAGAAAATGGCTTGTATAAATTAAAGGGTCACTCAGAGGCTACTATGACCCATGTCATTAAAAAATCATGTGAACTTTGGCATAGAATATTAGCCCACATCAACTACAAGGCGCTACCATACATATGCAAAGCGGTCACAGGTTTACCAGAACTCAAAGGTGACCATAAAGGCATATGCAATGGATGTGCACAAGGGAAGAATATCAAGAACCCTTTTCCGAAGCAGGACAGCAAGACAGAAGGAGTCCTAGAACTCATCCATTCAGATGTGTGTGGCCCAATGCCATCATCCTCCATTAGCAGGTATGTATATTATGTATCATTCATTGATGATTACTCTTGTAAAACCTGGATATATTTCTTGAAGACTAAAGATGAAGTGTTCAGTAAGTTCAAGGAATTCAAGGCCTTGATAGAGAACCTTTCTGAAAGAAAGATCAAGATACTCAGGTCAAATAATGGAGGAGAATATACCTCAAAAGAGTTTGTGAACTTCTGCAAAGATGTTTGAATCAAGAGGGAACTCACTACTTCCTATAATCCACAACAAAACGATGTAGCTGAACGGAAGAACGGAACCATACTGGAAGTTGTGAAGACTATGATCCATGATCAAGATATTCTAATGTGACTATGGGTAGAAGTAGAGATGGCAGTTGTTTATGTGTAGAACTGACTATCCCATAGTGCACTTGGGCTCAAGACACCAGAAGAGATGTTCACCAGAAAGAAGCCATAGGTAAGCCATCTCAAAATATTTGGTTTTCCAGTGTTTATTCATATACCTAAAGAAAAGAGAAATGAGTTGGAGCCTTCATGAAAGAAGGGAATATTTGTGGGATATTGTGAGGTCTCTGAGGCCTTCAGGATCTATATACCAGGTCAACATCACATTGAGATCAGTAGGGATGTGACCTTTGATGAAGATGTAGCGCTCAAGAAATCTAAAATTTTCCAGCTTGAAGAGGTATATGAAGAGGAACCTGTAATCCCCAATACTGCAATGAGGGAGGTTCCCAGAGCTGTAGAACCAGTGAGGGAAGTCGTAACTTCCCCTGATGAGGAACTTCTATAAGACCATGGTATAGTATAAGTGCAAGAACCTCCTCAGATGACGATCCTCCATAAAAGAAATCCAGCTTGGGCTAGAGAGCTTATTAAAGATGGAGAGAAGTACGGTGTTCCCCAAGGAACCACGAGACAGGTGAAAAGACCAAAGCCATTCTCCAGTTATACAGCTTTGATGTGTGACCTCCTAGAAGAGGAGCCTACCTGTTTTGAAGAAGCCATTCAAAGGAAACAATGGGAAGATGCCATGACAGAGGAATACCAATCCATAGTGAAGAACGAAGTATGGGAAATAGTTCCCAGACCGAAGAATAAAGATGTGGTATCCTCCAGATGGATCTTCAAAATAAAACATGTTGTTGATGGAAGTATTGAGAAGTATAAAGCAAGATTCGTCACTCGTGGATTTTCCCAGAAGGAAGGCATTGACTATGAAGAGACATTCTCTCATGTGGTCGGATACACTTCGATCAGGACCATCATATCTCTTGCAGCTAAGATGAAGTGGAAGCTGCACCAGATGGACGTGAAGACAACTTTCCTAAATGGTGTCATCGAAGAGGAAGTGTATATAGAGAAACCTCAAGGATTTGAGGTTGAAGATAGGAAGTCTCATGTCTGCAGATTGAAGAAAGCCTTATACGGATTGAAGCAAGCTCCCAAAGCTTGGTATGGCCGTATAGACAATTTCTTGATAAGCTTAGGCTTTACCAAGAGTAAAGCGGACTCAAATCTCTACTTCCAAATTATGGATAATGAGCCAGTAATCTTACTTCTATATGTGGATGACTTATTCTTAACTGGAGAAGAAAATCTCATCGTTGAATGTAAAAAGAGACTTGCCTCAGAATTTGAAATGAAAGACCTCAACCTAATGCATTACTTCTTAGGTCTTGAGGTATGGCAGAGTCCTGAGAGGATGTTCCTTAACCAAGGGAAGTACACGGTCGAAATCTTAAAGAGATTCGACATTCTGGAATGCAAACCCATGAATACACCCATGGAAGCGAAGTTGAAGCTATTGGTCGATACTTCGCCAGATTTGATTGATGCCACACTGTACAGACAGATTATTGGATCACTGATGTACCTGACGAACAGCAAACCAGACATTTTTTTTTTCGTGAACACCTTGAGTCAGTTTTTGGTAGAACCCATACATGTTCACCTAGTGGCGGAAAAACATGTGATGAGGTACCTTAAAGGTACAATAGATTATGGTCTCAGCTATGATGGAGATTATGATTTCACATTGAGTGGATATATTGATGCAGATTGGGCAGGAAGTGTTTCTGACAGGAAAAGAACTTCAGGATGTTGTTTCAGTTTGGGATCATCTATGATATCGTGGTAGAGTAGGAAGCAATCTAGCATTTCTCTCAGCACAACAGAAGAGGAATACATTGTTGCATGTTCTTCTAGCTGCGAAGCTATATGGCTTCGAAAGTTGTTAACCGGCCTATTTGACTTAGAGATGAGAGCAACGATGATTCTATGTGACAACCAGAGCTGCATAAAGATGACTGAGAATCCTGTATTCCATGACAGGTCAAAGCACATAAAGATCCGTTATCATTACATCTGTGACATGGTACAGAGAGGAGCCTTGAAGCTCCAGTACATTAGCACAGATGAGCAGGTTGTTGACGTGTTGACCAAGCCTCTATCTCATGTAAAGTTTGAGTACTTCCAAGATAAGCTTGGTTTAGTCTGAAAGGACCTTCCTCGAAAGGGGGAGTAGATGTGATGTTCCTTTCTTTTGACCGAATTGTCAGACGTAAAGCAAGATGAGATGTGTTCCTTGCTTCTGACCTAGTTCTCAAATGTAAATCAAGATGTTCCTTGCTTCTGACTGAGTTGTCAGACGTAAAGAAATATGAGATGTGTTCCTTGCTTCTGACCTAGCTGTTAGACATAAAGAAAGATGTTCCTTTCTTCTGACCGAGTTGTTAGATGTAAAGAAAGATGAGATGTGTTCCTTGTTTCTGACCTAGCTGTCAGACATAAAGCAAGATGTTCCTTGATTCTGACCGAGTTTTCAGACGTAAAGCAAGATGAGATGTGTTCCTTGCTTCTGACCTAGTTGTCAAATGTAAAGAAAGAAGAGATGTTCCTTGCTTCTAACCGAGTTGTCAAACGTAAAGCAAGAAGAGATGATCCTTACTTCTGACCAAGCTGTCAGATGTAAAGCAAGATGATATGATGAGACTAGTATTGAGCTTCCGGCTAGATAGTTGTGACATAAAGCCAATCTAGTATCCTACTTCCAACTTGATGGTTGTGACGTAAAGCAAGACGAGTATCTTGCTTCCATATTGAGTGTTGTGACGTAAAGCAAGACGATGAGATGAGACAAGTACTGAGCTTTCGACTTGACAGTTGTGACGTAAATCCAGTCTGGTATTGTGATGAGCCAGCCTTGTGCTGTGATGATGATGATGTATCATTTTTTATACTAATACATATTGATGCAGATGATGATGGCATTCCTTTGAGAATGATGATGTTGCCGATGAAGAAAACTTTCGATGATTTATAGATACTCCAGCTAAGATGATATTGATGATGTTGTCCTCCCACTTGATGTTGTTGATGATGTTGTCCTCTCTCTCTCGCATGATGTTGTTGAAGAATACCCTTCTTGTTAAGGGGGAGTGTTGAAATAATTTAACTGCAAAGACTATTCTTATTATTATTGATATATTATTCATAGGATCAATCCCCATTATGTATTGATCATGTAAGTTATTGTAATAGGACCAAATCCCCTTTTGCGGATTGGTCAAAAGACAATTGTAATAGGAAAAATAAGAACTCAGCCCCAACAATTATTAATGAGACCCAGAAATATAATAAAGGTGGGTTTACCCACCCAGTTTGAGAAGTCGGCCCTGCTAGTGAAGAGACGCTTCACACGTGCCAAACTTGTATAAATAAAGGAGGCTAGTGCCTCACTTGGACATAACTCACTTGCTCAATTTGAGAGACAATTTCTGATTTGTTACCGACAAAGGAGAGAGAGAGTGGCACATATCTTGGAGAAGGACTTTTTGTTTTAGCATAGAGATCTCTTGGCATTGTATTGGCTATCTATATTAAGGAAGTTTTGCTGGGTTTTCTTCCCCTAGAGGGTTTCCCAGGATAAATGTTGTGTCTCTTGTGATTGTGTATTTCTCAGTGATCTTGGATTATGCTATTGTTATCTGATGAAATGCAAACATCTATAATAATGGCTTAAACATTAACACTCGGGAACCATACAACAACCCTGTCTCAAGGTGTTGAACTCATTGAGTTGAAGCTCAATGAATTCCTCTGACAGGTACCTCTCTAGGAATCGTTCCTCGAACAGTTCCAATGACACGTCTTCGATGACCATGTTCAATTATGGCAAGAGCGTCTTCCACCATAGAAGAGCGCTCCCCTTCAGTTGAAAGACCGCCATACAGACCTTCATGTTGGAGGTATAGTCGCGTAGTGAAAAGCACATCGCTATATTCTCCAACCATGCCTCAGTGGCTACACTTTCCGGGGCACCAAAGAACTCATAAAATTCAACCTTCTCGAGTTCGCGGTGAATGCTACCAGTACTGACCGGAGCATGCGGTGAACTGTCAGGGGTTGTCGGTGCCTTGGCCTCATCTCTATCCAAATGGTTGATCAGTGCCTCAGACATCTGCTGAAAATACCTCATCATCCCAACCACATCATGCACCGCTATCTTCTCCTACCTGACAACATGTTTGTCTCCCTGAGGGTTAGACCCCTCAGGCATGGATGCTACTGGAGGCGTTATGCCTCCTCCCCTAATACCCCATCGTCTGCCTCTGTGGCATCCTCTAACCATGATTATCTACACGAACACAAGTAAACTTAATTAGCAACATTATAATAAAATATCATATCAACAAAATATGTAGTGTTCCCAAGTCACGGGTTGAACCCCCTCTGATACCATATGTAGCAACCCCAAATGTTATGACACCCAGTGAAGAAAAAAGCACATTTTGTTTTTTGTTTTAGGCAGGAAGGAAATGACAACAATAAAACCACACAACTTGATGATGAAAACCACGCACGCAGATCAGGTAACAGTCAACAACGACTCAACCCACTTAGCACATTGTGCAACTGGTCAAAACATGCAGGAATCAAAGACATAGAGAAACGACTACCCACCCGACACAAACATGACAATGCCTACAAGCTAAAGGACAACATCCACCATCCTGACACAACAACCTCGAAAACCAGTAACTAGAACCTATATGGCACGCAAACCAAACACATGAAGGCGTTAAAACCCAAGAACCAACAACAACTACAATGAACGGATTCCCACAATGGGTAGCACAACCACCGACCAAGTTATCAATTGCCTCTATCCAGTAGGGTGTCCAATGATGCCCTCACCAAGGAACATGTCGTCACCAAGTGATAGGCGTGACAACCACCGTGGCACAACAAAATAACTAGACCCTCAACACAAGCTAAATTCAATGCACAAGGAGATCAAGTTAAGTATCTAACCCCTGACAACCAACCCTAGCACCCAATCGACAAGTCAACAAGATGACTATGACTCCATACAACACAACAATTTCCTTGTGCAACAAAATCAATCTTCACAAATTAAATGATTATTATTAAAACAATAGTTCATTGCGACTATATTCCAATTCCCAAAGCTAGATAAGTATAAATCGCTTTCCTTTAAAACTGGAACTAGATTGTTATCTCATGAAGTTTCTATCTTTTAAGACCTGAACTGTACACTGAATAAAATAGTTTTAGTGCAATTAAACACCAATTTATTCACATAACAATAATTGATTACAAGGTAAATGCTGCGACTTATCAAACCAATATATTGTTAGCATGTAAGCTGCACATAATTCACAACTTAGCACTAAAAGAAAGATGAGGAAAAATACTACAATCATACTCTAAAATAAAGGAGTATTGTGTCTATATAAAAATTCTATCGACCATACCTTGCTGTCTAAAACGATATGCTATCGTTGTGTAAGAAAACATAAAATATCTCATTGTTGTCTAAAATTTACTGTGTAATTATACAATTTCAACTGTGACTATCAATTCACATATTAGAGGCTATCTATTATCCCTATGAAAATGTGATCTATAATAGGCGATTTTCTAGAAATGATACAACTATCCATTGATTATTTAAATGATAAGGATGTCCATTGTTGTAGATAGCAATTGATATGGCTTTCCAATGCTAGACACTACCATTCAAAAGTATACAATCGCTACCTAAATAAAAAGGGAATATACATTCCTTGGCCATCGACCCCGCAGTTAAAATCAGGTAGAATATACATCTTAACATCATGATGATTAATGAACGAAGATTAGAGTAGAAGAGGATTCTTTCAATGTGAATTAACTAAGTAACAAATCATTCATATCTTTAAATTCCGGATGATATTCACTTGTAATCCAATTAAATTTGGAACCTTATTAAAGCTCCATATATTATTCAGCCGACAACTATACATCAGGAATTAGAGAATAATCTAATACAGAGTTCTTTAAATCCCATAATCCAATTAAATTTGGAACCTTATTAAAGATCCATATATTATTCAGTCGACAACTATAGATCAAGAATTAGATAATAATCTAATAAAGAGTTTGATGGAAAAATTGAACTTTTGTCTAGATATTCGTGAGTTTACTCAATGAATTCACTGTACGAAATTGCTAAGTAAAAACTTATACCCAAATAAAAAAAATCGCTATCAAATAAATGCTAGGTGGATTCACTGTCATGCACAGTAAAATAGTTGTCTACATAATAAAAGTACGTTGACTATCAGGCATTACTAAAAACACAGCCACTGTCAGGCACGTGCAGTCACGAAGGATGATGCGTTAGCTGTCATTAAAATAAAATGGTTGTCTTTCAAGCACATGATGAGTGGTCTCTAAAAGTTTGATAATGTCATTATCACTTGGCTGACCTGGATATGTTAATTTAACATCGCTATAATAACTTTAATGTTGTGTTAATTTCCATAATGACTTTGCCGAAATAAAACTGTCACTGATCAACAGCCACATGAATTTCTCTATAGTAAATTTAACATTGTAATTAAAAATTGCCTCAATACAATGTTGCAATGAAATTCACTTTAATTATTGGCCAAAAATATCGTTGCCAGGAAAATGATAATTAAATTCGCTGGCAGTCGGGGTTTATAAAAGCATAATCGTAGGTAGTTTGTGGGTGAGTAAAGAGTTGGGCTAATCGCAGCATTAAAGGGGCACTTGCAGTCAACAAGGTAATGGTTTGCAAGATGAAGAAAGTAAAATCATAGCCATGAAGGTATGTAAGTCGTAATGAAAATTGAAAGGATAATATCGTTGTTCCTGAAATGATAGCACGACATATTATAGTGAATACACCCCCACTACATAGTAGAAACCACCAGGGCACAATCAACGCTACCCATGCATGGTAAACATGCAGTCTAGTGTCAACGCAATCATTCTCGGTCATGGAAAACACGCAGCCTGGTTAATAGAAACGCTGTCAAAGGTTAAGGTGGGGTTGAACTCTACGGAGAAAGGATCGCTGCCTAACGAAGTGAAATACATATTAAAGGTGAAATCAACTGCTCTCTATACAAATTAAGACTAACAATTCACATATATACAAGTTTGCGGTGAAAAATTTACAAATACTTCTCAAGAATTTCGTTGTGTGTCAAATTATCACTCACTGTGTAAGGAATTTACAATTACCATTACATCTACACTATTTACCTCTATCAAGAGAATTTGATACTCCATACAAAATTGCATTGATTATATTCGTTGGGTAAAAACACAGTACTCAATGTAAAATTTTCGTTGTTATAAAAGGCCTAAATTTACTGTCATTCCAGAGTAAAAATGCAAGCAACATATAAATCAACCGCTATCATTCCTACTTTAATAATGCTGAGATTTTACTAGTCAAGAGTTGGGAACTATCATTAAAATCGCAGAAAATGAAAATCCATCCAAAAATGCAAAGAGGTATTGAGATTATCACAAGGAGAAAAGATAAGCAATACATAGAGGTATTCAATCGCAAGAAGGCGTAAGACAGTCATTCAACCAGGAAAAATCAACAGGGGTAGACAGTTGGGCAGAAACATCATTCGCTCATCATCCACACACAGGAAAGAAGGGCATTAGAATCTATAGGTCACTATGCACCGAAGTGACGACAATCAATTTGGCCCCTGGTCGACTCCTCAGGCATGGATTGATGATCTAGGGATGAGGACGAAAGATAAGGAACAATATCTTCAAATAATCAATAAACAAAACAGAACATTCATAGAAAGCAAGGATCGGTGGCCAAGGAAATCAATTCGATACAGCAAGCGTAAAGCTATGATGACTTTAAGTTCTTGATTAAAAATGCTAAGTAAAACACTTTTCTTCACCCAATAAAAAGTACAGAAATGAAATCGCAAGAACAATAATTATCTACCATTCAAAATAAATGCAGGCGTATCGTAGCCCAAGGTGACATCTCTGAGTTGTTGTCCTGTGCGCTCCGTCCAACTCCTTCTTGTCGATCGATGTGACTTTACTGGTACCTCCCAGCCAACTCTAGGGGTACTCTTCTCCCCCCTTATCCCCCTGAGCCACAAAGAGGCCACACACACTATACCAGAGAACAACTAGCTCCCAGCTCGCCTCGCAAGGCCGAGCTACCACTCGTTAACCGAGCTGGGTATCCCAACTCCCACAAGATAAGTCAGTCAAGTCAAAAATTCTGTAGCATAACGTTACGCATGAAGAAGAGACCCATACTCCCCCTCCTCCATCATTTTTATAGAGTTTCTAAGTGATTTCTTTCCCAAATTCCAATTTAATTTATTTTTCATTAATTTAATTCAAAAAAATCTCCCCTGTACACATGTCACCCATCCCCCTAGTTGAACCAAAAATTAATTTCATTAATTATTTAATTACTCCTATTTCCCTCAGCCACCTAAAAGCATTCCTAAAATCACTCCTTGGTGTCCCCATATTCCCTTACTCATTTTAAATGACTTACGCCCTTACTAAATTCCTAGTTGAGTTCAATTTAGAAAGTTCTTAAAGGAAAGATTCCTTACTAAATTAGTCATTCTTCTTTTTCCTTACGTTTCCCTTTTTCTTTATGTTTCCCCTTTTTCCCTTTAGTTTCCTATTTCTTTTAACTTTCCCTCTTTTCCCTTTTTATATAAAACTCAAATTAGCAAGTGTAGAAAAATTACCATTTACCCCTTTTTCTTTTTAATTAGCAAATGTAGAAAAGCAATCATTTCCCTTTTAAAATTTTAATCCCTCGATATAATTTGATTTTAATAAATTAATTGAATTCTTACCCCTTTCTCGTCACAAGTTTAATTATGATTATCATTATTATTTTTACCACAAGTATCACTTAGACCTAGATTTTAATTTCACTAGGTCAGGCGACATTTTATTAGGGATTTTTTTTTTAAATTTCACTTATCATTTTTTCTAAGGCCATCTAGGTTTATTCACTTATTAGTTAACAATGCGGCGTGCCCTTCAGGACGCACTAGGTTCTCCAAGGGTGTCACTCGCCTCATTCCATTTCTCTTGCACGACATTCCCTTCAGGATGCACTACGTGCTCCAAGGGTGCCACTTGCCTCTTTCTGTTTTTTTAGTGCGACGTGCCCTCCAAGATGCACTACGTGCTCCAAGGGTGCCACTTGCCTCTTGACTAACTTGGTAGACATCAAAAACCCCTGGAGTCAATACTCTGCCAGGTGATCTTGTGGGAGACTAAGGGCCTCTAAGTAATAAGGCCCCTGCCTTATTGTGTGCCCCTTAGAATCATCGTGAGAGACTTTCGCAGTCTACCCTCACGGCATCGTGGGTCTTCTCGAACTAGGTAATCATTAACCTACAGTTCGAGCCATGGAGGGAGTTCTAGTAGGTTGTGGCAGAGCTTCTTTCCACACCTCTCCCTCAATGTCTTTGGTTGTCATGCGTGGCCCCTCTACTCTACATGTGATTCTGGTCGGCAAGCTATCGTCGGCCTGCGTCATCAACGAATCATGTCATAAATAAAATCAATCATCATAAAATCTAATCAGATCTGCATATGTCATATAAAAAACAATCAACCCCCAATAGTCCACTCCCTGACTCGATCCAGAGTCTAATGGGTTTCATTGATGCATCTGCATCCTCGAGGTCCAAAGTCTTGCACACTCAGGAGAACCCAGTCAATAACACATGTCTATGTAAATACACAAAATAACATATAATCACATCCATAATGCCTCATAATCATAATCAACAACCAATAGTATACTAATTTGGATCACTCACAAGCAAGTGTCCTCAAAGAATAAGTTCGCTCAATGCACATAAGAGCGGGATGTTATAGGTTAAAATAATTTTCTTGTTAGGTTTATAGTCTTATGTTGAAGAAAAATATTTCTTTTACAATTCCAAGTCAAAAATACTATCTAATCGCTCTACTATTAACTATTTTCCTACTTTAGGGTTGAGATGATATTGATCGTCATGTTACACTAGGGTTAAATGGGTTGATGAAAGGTAATAGGTTTTGAGGAAAAGGGAAATATATAGAGTTTATATGGTGCTTATTTTCTCATTTTAATGAACAATAGTAGAATAAGGAGATCTATAATAATTAATAATTGAAATAAGAGGAGAAGACAATCATGTTGGTTTTATTTTTTCTTGATTAAAACTATGGAAAGATCTCAAGAAAATATATCTATATATCTATTTCACACATAATAAAAGAAAAATTATTTTTAATAAATAATTGTGTCAAATTTTAAATAATTTCACATTTTGTATACTTAGATTTTAAATATCATTGCAAGAAAAAGAAAAGGAAATACTATTGTAATGTAGGAATCATATCACTATTCAACTATGAATCTTACTATGAATTTTTTAATTTAACTTGCTACTCTTAACAAATAAATAAGAACAAAAAGAAACAAATAAACACAATTAAATAAATCAAATGAATAAAAATAAAATAAAGTAGTATTAAACAACTAATTAATCAATCAAATGTAAAATTTACTATTTGTGTATGACATTCAGGAATGTTCTGTATTCAATAACACTAGTTATTGATTTATGTGTACCATTATTGTGAAATCCTGAAAATCGTGATCAAACTAATTAAAAAATGGAGTTGAAGAAGACAATTATTACATTATCAAATTGACTTCCATGAAATCAATTTAAATCAAATAATTATTACACTATGAATTTAAATCAAAATTCGTAACGAAAGGAGTAATGCCTCCTACGACACGTTTAGTCTATTAATAGAAGTGTGACATCAAGTGATTGTTAAGAGTACAAAAATAGAATGCAATGTTATGATACTTCTTGCCAATAAATTTCAATAATATTACTTCTTGCTTAGAAATTGCCTATAATGTAACTATACATCAATGTAATTGATTAATAGATCTCATAGTAAGGCACTTCTCCAAAAGACAATATTTCAAAATTAGAATGAAATGATGCTATATTTCAACATTTCATACTAACGAGAAATTCATGCTATATGTATTATTATATATCCATTCTATAACAAGAAAACAAAAACCCAAATTCAAATGGAACTAGTAATAATATGACCATCACCAATTCATTGTAGATATCAATTCATTGTTGATGTAATATATCATGCTTATATATAACATTGAATTAAATGTTAAACATAAAATATAAGAATGAAAAGTGTAAGACAATGAACATGTAGATGAAGATTGTAATTTTTTTTTTCTATTTTTTTTTAAATGGAATAAGAATGTTAACCTTAGATTTGTTGATGTTTTCAAGGGTTTTATTTGCATAGATAGGGTGGATATCTATATTTGTGATATTTAAAATGATTTTTTTTTAATTGTATTATTGATTATTAAGTAGGTAACTATGTAACATAATGATGACATGGTTTCTTATTATGATGGGTTAATGAATAATATCTTGAAAGATTAGATGTTATAATTGATCATAGGTTGATAAATGATTTCTAATAATAATAAAAAAGTATAAATTGTGGTAAGATGATAGGGCTTACAAGACACCTAGGCAAAGTTAAATGAATAAGAAGAAGGTTGTAGAAGCTAAATCAAATGTTGTAAAACATTAACAAAATCAATAGAAATGTATTTGACATTATGTTTTACTACAGTTCATATAGGTATGCATATGCTATGTTATCATTCCATTGATTTCAGTGTTGCAGGTAATGGGTCATCTAAAGGGTGACAAAACTATATATGTTTGTTTGGGAAAACTCAAATTTGGGAATCTGATAGTAAGATCCACTGGGGATAATTAAGATATAAATTGATTGAAATCTAATTAGTCAAGTCTTATAAATTTTTCTAATTAAACATTGAGGGACGGTGGAAGTCCATGAGAAAGACTGCAAACCTATTAAGGGTAACATGTCACTTGAAATTAATTCAGTTATATTATTATTTGATATGTTGATATGCATGGGTGCATAATTTTGCAGGGTATAGGGAAAATTCTTGCCAACTTTCCAAAAGATGGTTGTGGGCCATAACTAGTGAATCCTTAATGGAGACGTCGAGTCTCAACTAAGGTGTGGAGTCTCAATAGAGGTGTCGAGTCTCTATTTACATAATATATGGATTGTTATAATTGGGGGGTGCGCAATAAGGTGGGATGAAGTTACTCCCCAATAGATAATTCTTTCAGATCCCAAATTAAGCTAAGGTTAAAATTAAAAGACCCCATGGTGAATTATTTTATAAATTAATTAACAACTTTTAAGGGGTGCATATATATATATATATATATATATATATATATATATATATATATATATATATATATATATATATATATATATATATATATATANGGAAATTAAATAATCAAGAAATGAAATGGGAATGACACGTGAGGGGGGCGAGAGGGGTGAATAAATAGAAGGGAAAATCCATGGTTTTGGGATGGACGTGGAGAGTAGAAAAATGTTGTAGAAATATTGCCAGTATGACTAACTTAATGGGAGACATAGATGAGATATGGAAGCAAGTATTACTAATATAGATTTTCCATTGGATGGTAAAACCTATACTAAGTATATTCTACACCCAAAAAATGGTTATGAGCCCACACGTCTCAGGGAAAGAATTTTTCCCTAAGTATGGTTGGGAGTAAACTGGTTGGCACCATCAGAATTGGTCAATGCAAGAATTTGATTGCTAGAGCAATGTTGGAACTACTAGAATCACATATCTACTATGTATAGTGTATTCACTTGAGATATATTTATGGTTTTATTACTTGATTAAATTAGTATATGTTGAACTTATCCTTATACTGAGAGGGGGGTTAAATCAGTATAAGATACATTTTACTTTATTTAACCATTCATCAATCATTCGTTAGCTAAGAAATAATAATCACATATAAACTCAAATTACAATGCATGGAGTTTAACATGTAAACCCAATCGGGAGAAAACCATAAAACTTATCTTTATAGATTCATGTAGGAACCAACCTACTATTAAAAATATTGTAGGCACTAACCTACTATTAGAAAGGATTATAGGCACCAATGTACTAGAGACACCAATATCCTTAGCTGAGCACCAAATCGGCAAGATGTAGGAACCAACCTACTGGAGACATCAATCTCCTTAGTTGAGCACCAACTCAACAAGATGTAGACGTCAACCTACTAGACACGCCAAACTCCTCAATTGAGCACCAACTTGAGGAGACCTATATAGAAACCAATATATGATCCTCATACACATAGTACTTTTGACTTCACATGCATGCTTCATTCCATAGACAATCCTTCAAACCCTAGTCACATTTGTCCCTTCATGCCCTACTGAGCCTCCTAACATCATCCCCATAATATGATCCCATAATGTAGCATCACAACCTCAAAATAGCACACATTACAGCATTAAAATGTCAAAAAACGAACACATTGTAGCATCACAAACCTTCAATCCTTCATAGCGCACCTTAAGAACAAGAAAATCCCAAGAAGACTCATCTTTCACAACTTTAGACCCCAAATCATTTAGTGCACCTCAAACTTGATATATTTCTTGGATTCTCTTCAAATACACACATATATATTTTATTTATAGTATTTTTGTCCCCATTTTGAAGGCTGACTTGTAAATATTGGTTGAGCCAACCTAAATTTTCTAGTTGGGTTTTCAGACGGAAACTTTCATATCTCATCATTCCTAGGGAGTTTGAGGAAATTCCATATACCGTTGAAAAGGTATTGTAATAATATTTCCAACCATATAAACTATGCTCCAATTTTATCTAGGTATCTAGGGTAAAAATTCCTTTGAAGATAGGGCATCCAAACTGAGGTGTCTAAGGTTTCTACCTCCACATTCCTTTCTAACAATTACCAATAAAATGAATTCTCTTGTCCAAAAGAGTATTGTAAACTTGAATTTTCATTTTCACAAGGAAATGTCCCAACCATACCTTTTCTAGAAATGTGGTGTACATGTTTCAAGTGAGAATCAAAAGAGTGAATCTCCCTACCATATTCATCTAACGCATCATATCCTTTCTCATAAAAAATAGTTTCACAACTCCATCTTTCCTGCTTTTGCTTCCTTTTCCAAACCTTCGAGTATTCTTCTTTATGTTTGGAAAAAACATCTTCTTCCATGTTTTGTTTAGGAGGTCGTACTATGTTTCTTCTACAGTAACATGTTGTGTGCCCATAGTTATTGCACTTATAACCTTCAGTATTGTAATCAAGTACAGGATAAAATGAATTGTAGCTTTTATTAGCAAACCCATGAGAACATATGGTTTTGTTTCTCATATAATCATCCTTTGAGGTATTATAAGAACCTTTATTTCTATCACTCACATGATCACTTCTTTCATAATCTCTACAATCTATTTCCTTATGACCAAAATTATTGCAAGAAAAACAATAGCCAAGATAGAGATTTTGGTACCGGGTTGTGAAAGGCCTTCTTGGTGGAACAAATATTCTGAAATCATTCTTTGTATTCTAGTGAGAAGAATCAAGCTTCTATTGGTCATGCTTTCCTTTCATGTTGCTACTTTAATTTTTTATGTATATTGTGAGAATGTTAGCATAGTTATTAGGATTTTCGTCATTTTCCTTTTTTGATGGATTTGTGACCTTGGTGCTTGCATCTCCCTCAAGGGTCTTTTGTCTTTTATCATAGCCAAGACCAGTCCCAATGAATGGTGACCTTTGGAAACTAAGGATATCATTTATAGTTTTAGTTCTCTTTTCAAACTTACACTGAGCATTTGAATTCTTCAATTTCCACTTTAATGAGACAAATTCAGACTCTAACTTCTCACAGGTTTCTTCATTTTCTTTGAGCTAAATTTTCATTGCTTCTTCTATCCCTTTTCCTTATTCTAGTTGAATCTTCAGGATAATAAGTATATTCTCTTATTCTTCAATATCATGATCCTTATTTTCATGTTTCTACAATTTCTCCGTCTGATTATATTATTTTTCCTAAGCATGTCTATTTCTTCTAAGACACTAATGAGGTCTTCTTCAAGATCTTCTTATTTTGAATATGGCTTTTCTTTTTTATTATATTCATTTTCTTCATAAAAAATATTTGTTTCCATTGTTATGGATAGATATTATTATTCATCATCAATATCTTCCCTTTCTTCATATGGACACTTAGCAACAAAATATCATATTCTACCACATCTAAAACATTTGAAGGGTAGCTTATCTTTGTATTTTACAAGTCCTCCTTTTATCTTTCTCAAAAATTGGTCTTCTTATGTCATTGATTCATAGCTAGAAAAATCACCATATCTCTCTTCATAAATATTTTTGATCCAGGTGGATATTGGTGGCCACCCACATATTCCAACTGGCTCCTCTTGACAGTTTTTAGTTCAATACGTTCTTCTGTAATTCTTTGTAATTGTGGGTTCTACATTTTCGGGGGTTTTGGAAGCCCTACATAGCTTCCAGGTGGATATTGGTGGCCTCCCACCTAATCCAACTAGCTTATTTTGGATGTTTTCATGTCAGTACATCTTTCTATACTTACAGGGCCATTTTAGGGCCCTAAACAGTGTTTTTTTTCTTGCCACAGTCAAACTATAGATGAAGTTATATTTTGATGGCATAATGTGTAGTAATCGAAAATATCTTTCCAACGGGCTATTACGTGCCTAAAACAGAGGTTGTATGCAAAATTTACGACCCTGGGAAGCTGAGGTACCATCTTACCCATCGGGGACCACATAACTTTTAGTGTTTCATCTCCTAGGGTTAGGTTTTTGGATGTCTATGGTTTGGAATATATGAGTAATGTTAAAAATTCCTCTGGAGCCTCATTTTAATCATTATGCTCAGACATATGCACGTAGCATCTGCATCTCTTCTCAGAGATACCTACCACTATTCGAGCAAGTTGTTTTTAGTTCTACAGTTTTATAGTTTCAGCCTATTTTATTTATTCAATATAAGTTATTGCTCACTAGATATTTGTTGGTGTTCTTAGTATATATATGTTATTGTTTTCAATCTATTATTCTTTTCATTTAGCTCATAAATCCGAAGCAGTGGTATCGGAGAGGTATTCTCTTCATTTATTTTCTTCATGCATGTCCCAAACAAGAATTGGGTACAAGAAATTGGGACTTGAACTAGTCGAGCCTTTGCAAGATCATCCATGCCAATCCTAAAAACAACCCATGGGGGACGATAATAAATATGATGGAGTAGGATATCCTTTAAAAATGTTGCTCAAGGAATCCCTTGTGTGACAAAGGAACGAAATGATGGACAAATTTACACATATCCTTTAGCAACTGCCCACGGGAGATGCATCTTCATCAAGCGGCCATGCAACCCCCTTCAAGGTAGATGTAAATTTTGATATTCCATTATTTGAAGGAATGATAGATGTGGATGCTTTAGATAAATGTTTGAATCTGCTTGAAGGGTATTTTTCAGTCCACAATTTTTCCGACAGGGAAAAGATTACTTTTTCACTCCTCAAGGTCGTCCTCCATGTTAAGGACTTGTGGGATACTTACTCTGAGAAAAGGTACATAGAGGAATTTGCAATAATTGTGGTCTCCCCCACATGGGATTCCTTCATGGAATCCATTAAAGAATAGTACTACCCTTTTGGAAGTTACAAGGACTAGTACACAAGATGGACCATGCTGCGTCAGGAAAGGGACCAGCCAGTACCATATTTCACCAATATTTTCCATACCCTATGCACCAAATTGGGCATAAAAGACTATGAAAGACATTTGGTGCTCAAATATTGTGGTTGTATTCATAGATACATTCAAACATAAATGAAGTTTTTGGGTATCTCATCATTAGGTGCAACTTATAGATATGTTGTCAAGATCGAGCAGAAATTTAAGCAGAAGAGGTGAGATTTTGGATATGAAAAATCCTCAAAGTTGAAGCAGGTAAAATGTGGCCCCAACCCACAAAACAAGGGAAATAGAAAATATGGCCACTCTTAGGACAACAAGCCCAAGCCGCAACCCAAGAAAGGTAATGAGAAGTCGAAGAAGGACACAGGAAAATGGTGTGAATACCATAAAATCCCTTGGCACAACACCAAAGAATGTTGCTCCAAGCAGTCACTAGTGGATGAGCTGAAATCTTCTGAGTCAGAGGAAGATTCTAACTCTGAATCAAATCTAGAAAGTGGAAAGTGGATCATCGGTGTCGAACCCAGTGCCAATGTCACTACAACCAAAGTCCAACCAAGCGAACCAAAAGAACCAGAGGAAGGGGAACGCTTCTTTCACTCACAGATGTATGTAAAGGGGACTCTGTTGCATTTCATTGTCAATAGCAGCAGTCAGAAGAACCTGATTTTAGGAGAGTTCATCAAGCAGTTGGACCTATCAATAACACTATACCTGTATACCTACACCATTAGTTGGCTTTGCTAAGGATGAGATCTTCACGTCAACCAATAGTTTTGTCTTCCCTACAACATCAATCCCTTCAAAGACAAGTTATTGTGTGATATTTCTCCCCTTGAACTTTATGATGTTCTTTTATGCCATCCATATTTGTGCAAGCGACATGTTGTGTATGAGTCTATACCCTGAAGTGTTCTTAGTAATTTGGGTAGACAATTATATAGGATACCATAGGTATCGTCGCCTATTACTCTTTCTTTAATCTCTGCTAAGAAATGTAGTAAGGTCATTTCACATACCAAGAAGTTTATCTTCTTTGTGATCCTATCTCACAGTAAGAAGAAGGTTGTTGTCACATCCATGAGCTATACATAGAGCCTCTCTTTGTAGCAGAATAAATTGGATGGGATCGTGGAAGAATACAGAGACATCTTCTCCTCACCCACCAGAGTACCGACGCACTGCCAAGTCAAGTATCCAATTAATATAACCCCCGATGCACCACTGCCTAATGGACCAATCTATCATCGCTCGTTGATGGAAAATGATGAAATCAAGCACCATATCCAAGAGTTTCTTCAAAAGGGGAACATCTGACCTAGCCCCTCCCCTTGCGGAAGCTTGATTGTGTTGGTCCAAAAGAAATACAGGACTTGGTGGATTTGCATTGATTACAAAGAATTAAATAAAATCACAGTGAAGAACCAATACCCAATTCCCTGAATTGATGAACTTCTTGACCAACTCAAGGGGGTAAAGTTCTTCAGCAAGATTGACCTAAAGTCTGGATACCACTAGGTTCCCATCGAACCAACTAATGTATGGAATAAAACTTTCAAATCTAAAGAAGGTCTCTTCAAATGGTTGGTCATGCCCTTTGTCTTAACAAATGCACCAACAACTTTCATAAGATTGATGGATGATGTATTGAGACCCTTCACCAACTCTTTTGTGTTGGTTGATCAGTTTTTGAAGATGCACATTATCACATCCTACAAGAAGAGCATCACAGTGGAAGATACTACCAAGATATTCTTTGAACTGGTGTGGATCAATCTTGGGATACCACACACCATCACCTTAGATCAGGACAATAGGTTCCTTAGAACATTTTGGTTGAATCTATGGTAATTGTTGGACACCAATATCACTAAATTCAATTCTTTCCACCCCTAAACCGATGGAGGTCATCATATGATGATTCTGCACATCTTGTGCATGTACAAATCTAAGCATCCACATACATGGGATGAGAGTCTTCCCTATGTTCAACACAGCTACAATAGGGCTCTCCATAGCTCCATCAACCATAGCCCATTTCAGGTGGGGTTGGGATTCCAACCCTTGGGTCTTGTTTCTATTGCACTAACTCTTGAAACAACACAGGAAGAATCTTCCCATGTTCATTCTGAGGCCGACAAAGCCACAAGATTCATTGAGAAGATTCTACACATCCACCAATAGGTCCATGACATTTTGTAGAAAGCCAATGCTAATTACAAGAAACGCCATGATCAAAACCCAGTACTGCACAAGTCTTAGGTGGGAGACAAGGTATGGTTACATTTGTAGAAAGAGCACCTTATAGGGCCTCATCGGAAGCTCTTCCCACTTCGCTATGGGCCTTACACCATCACCAAGGTTGTGGGTAGCAATTCTTTTGAGCTCAACACTCCACCCTTCCTTGGCTTGCACCCAATGTTCAATGTGGACCTCCTTCAGCCATATTTTCCACCATTTTTGGATACCTCAGAGATCACAGAACAGTTGACACCAATATAGATCAACCTTGACTACATGGAATAGGAATCCACTAATCAAATAGTGGACACACAGGTTAAGGGCATTCGCCAGTAGAGGATCCATCTTTATCAGGTTTTCAAGGCAGGGTATCTCCTACACCAAGGAAAGTGGCTCACTAGGGGCCAAATTCAATATAATTTTCCTCACCTAATGGGGGAACTCAATGAAATCGAGACCATTTCTTACTAAGGGGGGAGGACTGATCTAGGTGGATATTAGTGGCCACCCAACTATTCCAACTAGATCCTCTTGACAATTTTTAGTTCAACACATTCTTCTGTAATTCTTTGTGATTGTGGGTTATACACTTTTAGGGTTTTCTGAAGCTCTACACATCTTCCAGGTGGATATTTGTGGCCTCCCACCTAATCCAACTGGCTTATTTTGGATGTTTTCATGTCATTACATATTTATGTACTTCTAGGGATGTTTTGGGGCCATAAACAATGTTTTTTGTCTTTACCTAGTCAAACTATATACAAACTCATATTTTTATGGATTAATGTGTAGTTATTGAAAATTCCTTTCCAACGGGCTATCATGTGCCTAAAAGGGAGGTCGTATGAAAAAATTATGACCCCGGGAAGTTGAGGTAACAACTTACGCATCGAATCCCACATCACTTTTGGTGTTTCATCTCCTAAGGTTAGTTTTTTGGATGTCTATGGTTTTGGAATTTATGATTAATTTTAAAAAGTCCTTGAGAGCCTCATTGTAATTATTCTACTCAGATGGATGCATGCAGAAACCACATCTCTTCTTAGAGATATCTACCACCATTCGAGCAAGTTGTTTTCAGTTCTGCAGTTTTACAGTTTTAGCCTATTTTATTTATTCAATAGAAGTTATTGTTCACTGGATATATGTTGTTCTTCTTAGTATCTCTGTGTTATTTCATTCAATCTATTATTCCTTTCATTCTGCTCATAAATATGGATCAGCTTTTTAGCTTTTCCAAAATATGTTTAGTTGATGTACACTTTGTTACCTTGACAGTCTCATAATTTGATAGGCCACTCAAAATGACATCTATTTATTTTGAATTGTTTTCACATGACTCCTTCTTAGCTTCATCTGTATAACATGTTGTGAATGATTCCCTGTAACACTCATGTTCCCTTCAATATGTAATTAATCATAATTAGTGATTTTCCATGCCATGTCATATGGATAATGTAATTATGTTATTGTTTGAATAAGAATTCCAACCAACTGACTATGGGTAAAGACTTAAAAGTATTGTCCATTATACCACTAGAGAAATGAGAGGAGACCCTATTAAACTAAAGGACCTCAATCATTTCTTAGATTAATTCCCTCATCCTAGACTTCGAGACAAATCAATTAATGGGGGAGGTTGATGGTTGAAAACCCAAACACTCAATTGAATGAAAGTATAGAAGGTTGGCTGGAATAGTAGAAAACTATCGTCCAAAGGTACCACAGAGTACCATTCCTGCATATCAAAATTGACCCGAGTTCCTTCGCACAGAAGAAAAGGGGACAAATCGAGAACCTTTACGAGGGGGTTACCACATGAAGGGGATACATTAATAGAAAGGGATAAAATAAAGGGACGCGTGCAAGAGAAGGACATGAGAGGTAGAGAGAAGTGAGCTATGATTTCTTGGGTCTAAGGAGAATACCCTAAGAATGGGATTCGTTGTTTCAATAGAGAGAAAATGTGTAGAGAGTTACCCTGGTGGTATCAAGGATTGGCATGGGAATGGTCTGCTACCGAAGTTACTACACGACCATAGCCTATGGTTGGGTGGAAATGCGAACACCCACAGTTAGTTGGCTAGATAACATCACTATTGAACAGATAATTAGCCCTCATACTATGTGTATATGAAATTAAAATGATTGGATTGGATACTCATGTCTGTACTATGAATGTGCATGTCTCATCTATGGTATTAATATTGGTTTTATTGGCAAGTCTTTAAACGTTGAATAATGGTGGAACTGAATGGATGGCTATATCCTATAATCCTTATTCAGTGATAATTATCCCAGTGTAGTTGGAATAAACCCCTGGCGTTGGATGGAATTTTAATATGTTGTGAAGTATGGAATTAGGAATACTAGTACCCTCAATGAAATTGTTCGTGGGACAGTCTAGTTCGAAATAAATCCTTCACTCAATGAGATCCCTACAGGTATCTTCATGGAATAGCTACAATAGTATTAAAACTCGAGAGCAATCCATAAACCTTCAAAATTCCCTATTTGAATGGGAGAGACTTAGCATTCGTTGGATATGAAAGTGGAGAAAACCTCTACTATTGATCTCAACCATGAGGATATCATTGGATCTTGGGATATCCACAATTTTACCTACAGGGTTACGTTGAGAAGTCTTGATATGTCGATATCTGGGGAGCAAGGTTTCAGCCTCATTCCATGCTCTCATTACACAAGAAAAGGAGAGAGAGAGAGAGAGAGGCTTCATTTAAGACGTATTGTGCCAACATGGCATCCAGGGTGTCATAGGGGTGACACTTGTGAGCTCCTGGTTCACAGATGAGTTGAGTGTGATACTTATTAGGAAAGATCCTTTGTATCACTACCTTGGATTTTCAACTATCAGAACTACCAACTGAGAGATCTCAGCCGTAGATATTCTTAAAAGCCTAGGAGGGAGTTTCATGACCCGGGGCATCAGAGTGTTGGGACCTAGAATATTTCTAAGTCCAAACTCTTTTGGAATTCTTGATATTTGATGTCTGGGGACCAAGGTTTTAGCCTATTTTTCCATTCCTTTAGTTATAAATGTAAGCATGAAGATAGGGAAAACGACGTCAATGTAACATGTCATTCCAGGTGGAAAACAATGGCATGGACACGTGTTAGTACGTGTCATGATAGGGACATGTCTCTTCAATCCTACGTGTGAAGTATGGGCCCATTTGGGCATGAAGGCCTTTGGTTAGAGCCTTGAATATGAGTCATGATATCTACCGACTGAGAGATCTTGTTCATATATTGTTGAGAGTCATAATCCAAAGGGATTAACATAATTAATCCCCTTGTAATCCCTAGACGATGGACTGAGGATAGTATTAGTATGTAGCAGACCGATAAATGGTCATGGTATGATGCCTACGATTACCTAGTTGCGACACATGTCCTTTTATATCCCACATGATGGATTGACCTCCACCATAGATCATGGTGGAGAAAAGTCAAACATATCTCAGGTAGCAGGGGTTTCTCCCTCATGATCATCGTATAATATTTAGAATGGTTCATTAGGGTGGTGTAATATTGACTGCCGATCTGGAATATGGATCCAATCTGGTCATAGATTCCCTTCTAACTAAGCCTAAATCTGGTGGTGGGCTACCATGAAATTTGGAGTAGGTTGGAACCTCACTCTCCACATGTTGTTTCATGGGTGGACTCTCACATTGACCTGGCATATCTCGGGGTCAGACCCTTAGGACATATTACATGTCCCCAACATACAAAGATTCGTCGAGGAGAAAGATCTGCAACAGTGAGGATCGTCGATCTATTTATTGACGAGATATTCTTCGTTGTCCAACCCTTAAATTCGTTACTATGTTGAGACTATGAAAGAAACCATGGTATCCTTCGGATCTACCTACGTGAGATTTTAGCCATAGATGTCATGGAGTCATAATATCAAGATTAACCTAATTAATCAGCTCACAATTGTTGGGATTAGTTTAGTTAATCCCATCATAATATCGAGGATCATTTTCTTTCAAGGTTTACACTATCCTGGAAAATTCCCAACATCCGATGTTCAGTGGTGACATGTCAATCGATGAATGTCCCACGTGTCATTACATGGGAGGTCCACGTGTCACACAAGGGTGGTGCCACATGTCATGTCATTTTTGCACATTTGGATAGAGGCCCATGGAGAAAATGGGTGCCATGTATCAGGTGATATGAGTGCTACATGTCATGCTAGATGGCATGACCATATAGGGTCACATGCCCCAAGATTTCAGTTGTAATTCGGATCTCGAATCCTTGAGAGGTTTTGAGAAATATGCCTTACAAAAGGGTTGATGACCAATTCCTGATAGATTCGAGAGGATGTCAGATGACATCATTCAATGAATAGGAGGTGGAAAAGTGTCAACACCCTGTTGGGTGAACCTTGGGCACTATGATGACATGTACACCCATGCTAGCCCACATGGATGGTCCACATGTCATGACGTGAGTGGTGCGACATGAAACATAGATTTGACATAAATGGATAAGGTTTCATGGAGGAAATGAGTGCCACATGTCATTGTTGACGATAAAAATCACAACGAGGATTTCGCTCACAAAGTATTGCTAAAGCCTATTATTTAAAACTAAGATAATGATATATAATACTAGTAGCTGGGACCCCATTGTATATTGGAGGCTCAGAGATAGTGTTCACACATTTTATGATGTTGTTTCGATGTTTCTTATAGGGTTCTACATGATTGATGATGAAGTATTGGTTTTTTTTGTGACATAATGGCAGATAGATAATGCATTTGATGTGTTGATATTTTTAGTCTAGGCTCTAAAATTCCGTGTTATGAATGGATTATATTTAATGTTATTACATTTATGTTTTCTCGATGATTCATTACTTGTTACACCTGAACAAGACACATGTTAGTAACAACAAGAGACAAGAGAAACATGAAATAAATCCAAGAAAGGGAACTATACTATACTATGTGCAAATGAAATTAAAAGGAATTAATGTTAGTCCTAACTAGAAATGTTAGTGGCTATATGATTTATATTGAGTTATATTGGGCACATTTGATATATGTTATAGTATGGTTTTGGAAATGGTTAATATAGATTAGGGTGGCGCAATTGGCAAGAAATATGTGCAAGTTTCGATGCATGGAATTAATGGTATGGTTTTGGATGGCTGGTGTGTACTACGAAATTAAATGGAGTGGAGGATGGAAGTGACGTGTAGTAAATGCATATCACTCCATACTTCTCTCACTGGGTCATCACTCTAGCATGGTTATTATCATTTGGTTTTGTTGTGGTTAAGCTCTGAGATTCAAGCATAGAGGGAACTGCTCGACCAACTCGCATTTTCAAATCCATTGGCTACAGGTATGGTTCTTTTCTCCCATCCATAAATTTGCTCTATGTATGAAATGAACGTTGGCTTAGTAATGTGTTGGTCTAGATGTTTTCTTGATATTAGAAATTGTGTAAACGCATGGTGTTTTCTCTGGAATGATTGTGTGTGTTATTCGTTGCAAATGGAAAAATCGATGATTGAAGTTGTGATTTCATTGGTTGTGTGGTGGAAACTGTGATGGCTCTTTGTTGTCTTTATGGGTATTTAGTTGGAGGGTTTCACTCTATTTAACCTTGCTATCTACCTCCTCACAATTAATGGTAACCACACCTGATTGTATTTGGTGTTGTGGGGTTGTTGTGTATGTTTTGAACCACCTTTTTGGTCACTGTATATTTTGTTCACCTGGTTGTGGGATTATTTTGTGTTATTGACATCAACACAGTTGGTTATGGGGTGGTTGTAACACCCTGTTTCCCC
>ML810243.1:138817-153459 GCA_009831015.1 Picea engelmannii
CCCCCCCCCCCCACTATTAAAGGAAGAATGGCAAGGGGGGTCCGGAATCTGCCTGAGTGCCATTGATTATGATGAATTAATCTCGACCGTTCGAGAGTTGCACGTCCAATTTCGGACCCCCCCCCCATTAAAGGAAGAATGGCAAGGGGGCTCCAGAATGCATCCTCAGCCATAGATCTGGGCAGGTGGACTCTGGCCATCCAAATTTGTTCGCTACTTACCCTAATGCACGCTCATGCCCCAGTGTAAAACTGACATCTCTTCCTCACATTGGACAGTCGTTACAGACCCTGAGATTTCTCGAAGAAATCTTGTCCGTCCATCAGGACTTAGCCACATGCTATTGTCTCAACATTATGGATCAGGATTTGTCAAGGCAAGAGCCCGATTTTTTGTCAGCAGAACTCTCGAATCCCTGATCCCCAAAATGGGTAATCTCTCAACATGTCACCTCCTTAAATCAGATGGTCCACAACTGCTCCGGGGTTTCCACCCAGGAAAATCCTGATCCCTTGTCCCCAGGACTCCCAATCTCGTGATTTTTGATTCCCTGGAATGGGAGATCTCACGACGTGTGGCCTCCGTTAATCGGACGGCTCAGATCCATCCCAGGGTTTTCACCATGAAAAATACCAAATTCTTGTCAATAGGAATACCGATTCCGCGATTCCTGATTTCCTGAAATGGGATATCTCACGACACGTGGTCTCCATCAATAGGACGACTCAGATCCGTCCCGGGGTTTTCACCATGGAAAATCCCGAACTCTTGTCAACAGGAATCCCGATTTCGTGATTCTCGATTTCCCAAAATGGGAGATCTCACGACACGTGGTCTCCGTCAATCGGATGGCTCAGATCCGTCCTGGGGTTTTCACCATGGAAAATCCCAAACTCTTGTCAACAAGAATCCTGATTCCGCGATTCCCAATTTCCCGAAATGGGAGATCTCATGAAACATGGCCTCCGTCAATTGGATGGCTCAAATCTATCCTGGGGTTTCCACATTGGAAAGTCTTGATCCACTGGGGTGTTAACCCTCGGGTATCTTCTGACAGATCCAATGACTGTCGGGTTTTTCAGTCGAAATCTGACGGCTCAGACAAATTCCTAACTTGTGGGCACTCCCACGACTTCCTAAACGTGGAAAGATCGATGGCATAGATACTCTCATGGACTTTGGGGATCCACGGTCCTAAACTCTTCGCTACCCACAAAAGATACAGGAAAACAAAGTGGTAAGGCATTTAATGCCCTACTTTCTCCTACTAATCTAACGATCCTGTGTGACCATAGATTTCCCGATGGATCCTCGTCTGTCGATTAATACCTATCAGGCTTAAGGCACTTAAATTTCTAGCTTCCTCTTACCAAATCTAACGGTCATGAGTGACCACATATTTCTTGATGAAATCTCGTCCATCAATTCGTTACTATCAGGGATTTCTTAGGGCCTTGCACCCTCGTGTCCTCCTTCAAGGTTCTTGATGGGATTTTCAAGGAGGGTATCTCTATGGGGATATTCACTCAGGATACTACCCGAGGTAGGTAAGGAGGTCGTCCTCCCGAGAACCAGACGTGAAGTCTGAGTTAGGTCAGTACGCATGTAAATAACAATTCATGAGGACATAAGCCATACATAGTCCTTCCATACAAATATACAACTAATAGTACTGATCAAAATATCATATAGACATTGTTATAATGAAATCATTCATAGTTTCACAGCTTATGGGCATAATCATCAGAATGAACATATACATATATTTCAAGATGCCAAAGGAAAAACACTTATTAGAAATAACACCAGGGGTTATGCAACTGTTGAGAGGGGTGCTTGTTTCCACCCAACCGTAGGCTTAGCGACTCCCAACAGATTTACCACTAGCCACCCCCGAGATGAGACCATGATGCTATGAGACTGCTTCTCTATTTTCCAGTGACCAGGAGCGAAGGTTGCAATCCTTCCTCTCTGCTATCACTCACTCTGCATATTGCCAGAGTTATCCCCTCGCGTCTGCCCCCAATCGCTTCTACCCCACACCTTATCCTCTTGCGAGGTTGCGTGTGGCGTGATTACCCTCACACTAATCAGGTCTGACGGCTCTACGGATGGGAGGTTCACCTCCCAGCCCTCATTAAACCATCTACCTACCAGCTTGTGAGACATTTAATTCGGGGCCAACGAGTCGCTTTTGGTTCTCCGGGCCAGTGGAGTCCAAATACGGTATTAATTATTGGTGGAAGTTAACTCCACCTTTCCAGGTGCCTTTCACCGCCATCGTGGTCTCTTTTTCTGCACATCCCCTCTCAGTAGTCCTGCAATATAAATTCATAATGTTATTCACATTTATGAGTTTGCCATAGTTCTTGGCCAGTCCAATTATTTTTACAAACTAGGGGAAACAGGGTGTTACAACCACCCCATAACCAACTGTGTTGATGTCAATAACACAAAATAATCCCACAACCAGGTGAACAAAATATACAGTGACCAAAAAGGTGGTTCAAAACATACACAACAACCCCACAACACCAAATACAATCAGGTGTGGTTACCATTAATTGTGAGGAGGTAGATAGCAAGGTTAAATAGAGTGAAACCCTCCAACTAAATACCCATAAAGACAACAAAGAGCCATCACAGTTTCCACCACACAACCAATGAAATCACAACTTCAATCATCGATTTTTCCATTTGCAACGAATAACACACACAATCATTCCAGAGAAAACACCATGCGTTTACACAATTTCTAATATCAAGAAAACATCTAGACCAACACATTACTAAGCCAACGTTCATTTCATACATAGAGCAAATTTATGGATGGGAGAAAAGAACCATACCTGTAGCCAATGGATTTGAAAATGCGAGTTGGTCGAGCAGTTCCCTCTATGCTTGAATCTCAGAGCTTAACCACAACAAAACCAAATGATAATAACCATGCTAGAGTGATGACCCAGTGAGAGAAGTATGGAGTGATATGCATTTACTACACGTCACTTCCATCCTCCACTCCATTTAATTTCGTAGTACACACCAGCCATCCAAAACCATACCATTAATTCCATGCATCGAAACTTGCACATATTTCTTGCCAATTGCGCCACCCTAATCTATATTAACCATTTCCAAAACCATACTATAACATATATCAAATGTGCCCAATATAACTCAATATAAATCATATAGCCACTAACATTTCTAGTTAGGACTAACATTAATTCCTTTTAATTTCATTTGCACATAGTATAGTATAGTTCCCTTTCTTGGATTTATTTCATGTTTCTCTTGTCTCTTGTTGTTACTAACATGTGTCTTGTTCAGGTGTAACAAGTAATGAATCATCGAGAAAACATAAATGTAATAACATTAAATATAATCCATTCATAACACGGAATTTTAGAGCCTAGACTAAAAATATCAACACATCAAATGCATTATCTATCTGCCATTATGTCACAAAAAAAACCAATACTTCATCATCAATCATGTAGAACCCTATAAGAAACATCGAAACAACATCATAAAATGTGTGAACACTATCTCTGAGCCTCCAATATACAATGGGGTCCCAGCTACTAGTATTATATATCATTATCTTAGTTTTAAATAATAGGCTTTAGCAATACTTTGTGAGCGAAATCCTCGTTGTGATTTTTATCGTCAACAATGACATGTGGCACTCATTTCCTCCATGAAACCTTATCCATTTATGTCAAATCTATGTTTCATGTCGCACCACTCACGTCATGACATGTGGACCATCCATGTGGGCTAGCATGGGTGTACATGTCATCATAGTGCCCAAGGTTCACCCAACAGGGTGTTGACACTTTTCCACCTCCTATTCATTGAATGATGTCATCTGACATCCTCTCGAATCTATCAGGAATTGGTCATCAACCCTTTTGTAAGGCATATTTCTCAAAACCTCTCAAGGATTCGAGATCCGAATTACAACTGAAATCTTGGGGCATGTGACCCTATATGGTCATGCCATCTAGCATGACATGTAGCACTCATATCACCTGATACATGGCACCCATTTTCTCCATGGGCCTCTATCCAAATGTGCAAAAATGACATGACATGTGGCACCACCCTTGTGTGACACGTGGACCTCCCATGTAATGACACGTGGGACATTCATCGATTGACATGTCACCACTGAACATCGGATGTTGGGAATTTTCCAGGATAGTGTAAACCTTGAAAGAAAATGATCCTCGATATTATGATGGGATTAACTAAACTAATCCCAACAATTGTGAGCTGATTAATTAGGTTAATCTTGATATTATGACTCCATGACATCTATGGCTAAAATCTCACGTAGGTAGATCCGAAGGATACCATGGTTTCTTTCATAGTCTCAACATAGTAACGAATTTAAGGGTTGGACAACGAAGAATATCTCGTCAATAAATAGATCGACGATCCTCACTGTTGCAGATCTTTCTCCTCGACGAATCTTTGTATGTTGGGGACATGTAATATGTCCTAAGGGTCTGACCCCGAGATATGCCAGGTCAATGTGAGAGTCCACCCATGAAACAACATGTGGAGAGTGAGGTTCCAACCTACTCCAAATTTCATGGTAGCCCACCACCAGATTTAGGCTTAGTTAGAAGGGAATCTATGACCAGATTGGATCCATATTCCAGATCGGCAGTCAATATTACACCACCCTAATGAACCATTCTAAATATTATACGATGATCATGAGGGAGAAACCCCTGCTACCTGAGATATGTTTGACTTTTCTCCACCATGATCTATGGTGGAGGTCAATCCATCATGTGGGATATAAAAGGACATGTGTCGCAACTAGGTAATCGTAGGCATCATACCATGACCATTTATCGGTCTGCTACATACTAATACTATCCTCAGTCCATCGTCTAGGGATTACAAGGGGATTAATTATGTTAATCCCTTTGGATTATGACTCTCAACAATATATGAACAAGATCTCTCAGTCGGTAGATATCATGACTCATATTCAAGGCTCTAACCAAAGGCCTTCATGCCCAAATGGGCCCATACTTCACACGTAGGATTGAAGAGACATGTCCCTATCATGACACGTACTAACACGTGTCCATGCCATTGTTTTCCACCTGGAATGACATGTTACATTGACGTCGTTTTCCCTATCTTCATGCTTACATTTATAACTAAAGGAATGGAAAAATAGGCTAAAACCTTGGTCCCCAGACATCAAATATCAAGAATTCCAAAAGAGTTTGGACTTAGAAATATTCTAGGTCCCAACACTCTGATGCCCCGGGTCATGAAACTCCCTCCTAGGCTTTTAAGAATATCTACGGCTGAGATCTCTCAGTTGGTAGTTCTGATAGTTGAAAATCCAAGGTAGTGATACAAAGGATCTTTCCTAATAAGTATCACACTCAACTCATCTGTGAACCAGGAGCTCACAAGTGTCACCCCTATGACACCCTGGATGCCATGTTGGCACAATACGTCTTAAATGAAGCCTCTCTCTCTCTCTCTCTCCTTTTCTTGTGTAATGAGAGCATGGAATGAGGCTGAAACCTTGCTCCCCAGATATCGACATATCAAGACTTCTCAACGTAACCCTGTAGGTAAAATTGTGGATATCCCAAGATCCAATGATATCCTCATGGTTGAGATCAATAGTAGAGGTTTTCTCCACTTTCATATCCAACGAATGCTAAGTCTCTCCCATTCAAATAGGGAATTTTGAAGGTTTATGGATTGCTCTCGAGTTTTAATACTATTGTAGCTATTCCATGAAGATACCTGTAGGGATCTCATTGAGTGAAGGATTTATTTCGAACTAGACTGTCCCACGAACAATTTCATTGAGGGTACTAGTATTCCTAATTCCATACTTCACAACATATTAAAATTCCATCCAACGCCAGGGGTTTATTCCAACTACACTGGGATAATTATCACTGAATAAGGATTATAGGATATAGCCATCCATTCAGTTCCACCATTATTCAACGTTTAAAGACTTGCCAATAAAACCAATATTAATACCATAGATGAGACATGCACATTCATAGTACAGACATGAGTATCCAATCCAATCATTTTAATTTCATATACACATAGTATGAGGGCTAATTATCTGTTCAATAGTGATGTTATCTAGCCAACTAACTGTGGGTGTTCGCATTTCCACCCAACCATAGGCTATGGTCGTGTAGTAACTTCGGTAGCAGACCATTCCCATGCCAATCCTTGATACCACCAGGGTAACTCTCTACACATTTTCTCTCTATTGAAACAACGAATCCCATTCTTAGGGTATTCTCCTTAGACCCAAGAAATCATAGCTCACTTCTCTCTACCTCTCATGTCCTTCTCTTGCACGCGTCCCTTTATTTTATCCCTTTCTATTAATGTATCCCCTTCATGTGGTAACCCCCTCGTAAAGGTTCTCGATTTGTCCCCTTTTCTTCTGTGCGAAGGAACTCGGGTCAATTTTGATATGCAGGAATGGTACTCTGTGGTACCTTTGGACGATAGTTTTCTACTATTCCAGCCAACCTTCTATACTTTCATTCAATTGAGTGTTTGGGTTTTCAACCATCAACCTCCCCCATTAATTGATTTGTCTCGAAGTCTAGGATGAGGGAATTAATCTAAGAAATGATTGAGGTCCTTTAGTTTAATAGGGTCTCCTCTCATTTCTCTAGTGGTATAATGGACAATACTTTTAAGTCTTTACCCATAGTCAGTTGGTTGGAATTCTTATTCAAACAATAACATAATTACATTATCCATATGACATGGCATGGAAAATCACTAATTATGATTAATTACATATTGAAGGGAACATGAGTGTTACAGGGAATCATTCACAACATGTTATACAGATGAAGCTAAGAAGGAGTCATGTGAAAACAATTCAAAATAAATAGATGTCATTTTGAGTGGCCTATCAAATTATGAGACTGTCAAGGTAACAAAGTGTACATCAACTAAACATATTTTGGAAAAGCTAAAAAGCTGATCCATATTTATGAGCAGAATGAAAGGAATAATAGATTGAATGAAATAACACAGAGATACTAAGAAGAACAACATATATCCAGTGAACAATAACTTCTATTGAATAAATAAAATAGGCTAAAACTGTAAAACTGCAGAACTGAAAACAACTTGCTCGAATGGTGGTAGATATCTCTAAGAAGAGATGTGGTTTCTGCATGCATCCATCTGAGTAGAATAATTACAATGAGGCTCTCAAGGACTTTTTAAAATTAATCATAAATTCCAAAACCATAGACATCCAAAAAACTAACCTTAGGAGATGAAACACCAAAAGTGATGTGGGATTCGATGCGTAAGTTGTTACCTCAACTTCCCGGGGTCATAATTTTTTCATACGACCTCCCTTTTAGGCACATGATAGCCCGTTGGAAAGGAATTTTCAATAACTACACATTAATCCATAAAAATATGAGTTTGTATATAGTTTGACTAGGTAAAGACAAAAAACATTGTTTATGGCCCCAAAACATCCCTAGAAGTACATAAATATGTAATGACATGAAAACATCCAAAATAAGCCAGTTGGATTAGGTGGGAGGCCACAAATATCCACCTGGAAGATGTGTAGAGCTTCAGAAAACCCTAAAAGTGTATAACCCACAATCACAAAGAATTACAGAAGAATGTGTTGAACTAAAAATTGTCAAGAGGATCTAGTTGGAATAGTTGGGTGGCCACTAATATCCACCTAGATCAGTCCTCCCCCCTTAGTAAGAAATGGTCTCGATTTCATTGAGTTCCCCCATTAGGTGAGGAAAATTATATTGAATTTGGCCCCTAGTGAGCCACTTTCCTTGGTGTAGGAGATACCCTGCCTTGAAAACCTGATAAAGATGGATCCTCTACTGGCGAATGCCCTTAACCTGTGTGTCCACTATTTGATTAGTGGATTCCTATTCCATGTAGTCAAGGTTGATCTATATTGGTGTCAACTGTTCTGTGATCTCTGAGGTATCCAAAAATGGTGGAAAATATGGCTGAAGGAGGTCCACATTGAACATTGGGTGCAAGCCAAGGAAGGGTGGAGTGTTGAGCTCAAAAGAATTGCTACCCACAACCTTGGTGATGGTGTAAGGCCCATAGCGAAGTGGGAAGAGCTTCCGATGAGGCCCTATAAGGTGCTCTTTCTACAAATGTAACCATACCTTGTCTCCCACCTAAGACTTGTGCAGTACTGGGTTTTGATCATGGCGTTTCTTGTAATTAGCATTGGCTTTCTACAAAATGTCATGGACCTATTGGTGGATGTGTAGAATCTTCTCAATGAATCTTGTGGCTTTGTCGGCCTCAGAATGAACATGGGAAGATTCTTCCTGTGTTGTTTCAAGAGTTAGTGCAATAGAAACAAGACCCAAGGGTTGGAATCCCAACCCCACCTGAAATGGGCTATGGTTGATGGAGCTATGGAGAGCCCTATTGTAGCTGTGTTGAACATAGGGAAGACTCTCATCCCATGTATGTGGATGCTTAGATTTGTACATGCACAAGATGTGCAGAATCATCATATGATGACCTCCATCGGTTTAGGGGTGGAAAGAATTGAATTTAGTGATATTGGTGTCCAACAATTACCATAGATTCAACCAAAATGTTCTAAGGAACCTATTGTCCTGATCTAAGGTGATGGTGTGTGGTATCCCAAGATTGATCCACACCAGTTCAAAGAATATCTTGGTAGTATCTTCCACTGTGATGCTCTTCTTGTAGGATGTGATAATGTGCATCTTCAAAAACTGATCAACCAACACAAAAGAGTTGGTGAAGGGTCTCAATACATCATCCATCAATCTTATGAAAGTTGTTGGTGCATTTGTTAAGACAAAGGGCATGACCAACCATTTGAAGAGACCTTCTTTAGATTTGAAAGTTTTATTCCATACATTAGTTGGTTCGATGGGAACCTAGTGGTATCCAGACTTTAGGTCAATCTTGCTGAAGAACTTTACCCCCTTGAGTTGGTCAAGAAGTTCATCAATTCAGGGAATTGGGTATTGGTTCTTCACTGTGATTTTATTTAATTCTTTGTAATCAATGCAAATCCACCAAGTCCTGTATTTCTTTTGGACCAACACAATCAAGCTTCCGCAAGGGGAGGGGCTAGGTCAGATGTTCCCCTTTTGAAGAAACTCTTGGATATGGTGCTTGATTTCATCATTTTCCATCAACGAGCGATGATAGATTGGTCCATTAGGCAGTGGTGCATCGGGGGTTATATTAATTGGATACTTGACTTGGCAGTGCGTCGGTACTCTGGTGGGTGAGGAGAAGATGTCTCTGTATTCTTCCACGATCCCATCCAATTTATTCTGCTACAAAGAGAGGCTCTATGTATAGCTCATGGATGTGACAACAACCTTCTTCTTACTGTGAGATAGGATCACAAAGAAGATAAACTTCTTGGTATGTGAAATGACCTTACTACATTTCTTAGCAGAGATTAAAGAAAGAGTAATAGGCGACGATACCTATGGTATCCTATATAATTGTCTACCCAAATTACTAAGAACACTTCAGGGTATAGACTCATACACAACATGTCGCTTGCACAAATATGGATGGCATAAAAGAACATCATAAAGTTCAAGGGGAGAAATATCACACAATAACTTGTCTTTGAAGGGATTGATGTTGTAGGGAAGACAAAACTATTGGTTGACGTGAAGATCTCATCCTTAGCAAAGCCAACTAATGGTGTAGGTATACAGGTATAGTGTTATTGATAGGTCCAACTGCTTGATGAACTCTCCTAAAATCAGGTTCTTCTGACTGCTGCTATTGACAATGAAATGCAACAGAGTCCCCTTTACATACATCTGTGAGTGAAAGAAGCGTTCCCCTTCCTCTGGTTCTTTTGGTTCGCTTGGTTGGACTTTGGTTGTAGTGACATTGGCACTGGGTTCGACACCGATGATCCACTTTCCACTTTCTAGATTTGATTCAGAGTTAGAATCTTCCTCTGACTCAGAAGATTTCAGCTCATCCACTAGTGACTGCTTGGAGCAACATTCTTTGGTGTTGTGCCAAGGGATTTTATGGTATTCACACCATTTTCCTGTGTCCTTCTTCGACTTCTCATTACCTTTCTTGGGTTGCGGCTTGGGCTTGTTGTCCTAAGAGTGGCCATATTTTCTATTTCCCTTGTTTTGTGGGTTGGGGCCACATTTTACCTGCTTCAACTTTGAGGATTTTTCATATCCAAAATCTCACCTCTTCTGCTTAAATTTCTGCTCGATCTTGACAACATATCTATAAGTTGCACCTAATGATGAGATACCCAAAAACTTCATTTATGTTTGAATGTATCTATGAATACAACCACAATATTTGAGCACCAAATGTCTTTCATAGTCTTTTATGCCCAATTTGGTGCATAGGGTATGGAAAATATTGGTGAAATATGGTACTGGCTGGTCCCTTTCCTGACGCAGCATGGTCCATCTTGTGTACTAGTCCTTGTAACTTCCAAAAGGGTAGTACTATTCTTTAATGGATTCCATGAAGGAATCCCATGTGGGGGAGACCACAATTATTGCAAATTCCTCTATGTACCTTTTCTCAGAGTAAGTATCCCACAAGTCCTTAACATGGAGGACGACCTTGAGGAGTGAAAAAGTAATCTTTTCCCTGTCGGAAAAATTGTGGACTGAAAAATACCCTTCAAGCAGATTCAAACATTTATCTAAAGCATCCACATCTATCATTCCTTCAAATAATGGAATATCAAAATTTACATCTACCTTGAAGGGGGTTGCATGGCCGCTTGATGAAGATGCATCTCCCGTGGGCAGTTGCTAAAGGATATGTGTAAATTTGTCCATCATTTCGTTCCTTTGTCACACAAGGGATTCCTTGAGCAACATTTTTAAAGGATATCCTACTCCATCATATTTATTATCGTCCCCCATGGGTTGTTTTTAGGATTGGCATGGATGATCTTGCAAAGGCTCGACTAGTTCAAGTCCCAATTTCTTGTACCCAATTCTTGTTTGGGACATGCATGAAGAAAATAAATGAAGAGAATACCTCTCCGATACCACTGCTTCGGATTTATGAGCTAAATGAAAAGAATAATAGATTGAAAACAATAACATATATATACTAAGAACACCAACAAATATCTAGTGAGCAATAACTTATATTGAATAAATAAAATAGGCTGAAACTATAAAACTGTAGAACTAAAAACAACTTGCTCGAATAGTGGTAGGTATCTCTGAGAAGAGATGCAGATGCTACGTGCATATGTCTGAGCATAATGATTAAAATGAGGCTCCAGAGGAATTTTTAACATTACTCATATATTCCAAACCATAGACATCCAAAAACCTAACCCTAGGAGATGAAACACTAAAAGTTATGTGGTCCCCGATGGGTAAGATGGTACCTCAGCTTCCCAGGGTCGTAAATTTTGCATACAACCTCTGTTTTAGGCACGTAATAGCCCGTTGGAAAGATATTTTCGATTACTACACATTATGCCATCAAAATATAACTTCATCTATAGTTTGACTGTGGCAAGAAAAAAAACACTGTTTAGGGCCCTAAAATGGCCCTGTAAGTATAGAAAGATGTACTGACATGAAAACATCCAAAATAAGCTAGTTGGATTAGGTGGGAGGCCACCAATATCCACCTGGAAGCTATGTAGGGCTTCCAAAACCCCCGAAAATGTAGAACCCACAATTACAAAGAATTACAGAAGAACGTATTGAACTAAAAACTGTCAAGAGGAGCCAGTTGGAATATGTGGGTGGCCACCAATATCCACCTGGATCAAAAATATTTATGAAGAGAGATATGGTGATTTTTCTAGCTATGAATCAATGACATAAGAAGACCAATTTTTGAGAAAGATAAAAGGAGGACTTGTAAAATACAAAGATAAGCTACCCTTCAAATGTTTTAGATGTGGTAGAATATGATATTTTGTTGCTAAGTGTCCATATGAAGAAAGGGAAGATATTGATGATGAATAATAATATCTATCCATAACAATGGAAACAAATATTTTTTATGAAGAAAATGAATATAATAAAAAAGAAAAGCCATATTCAAAATAAGAAGATCTTGAAGAAGACCTCATTAGTGTCTTAGAAGAAATAGACATGCTTAGGAAAAATAATATAATCAGACGGAGAAATTGTAGAAACATGAAAATAAGGATCATGATATTGAAGAATAAGAGAATATACTTATTATCCTGAAGATTCAACTAGAATAAGGAAAAGGGATAGAAGAAGCAATGAAAATTTAGCTCAAAGAAAATGAAGAAACCTGTGAGAAGTTAGAGTCTGAATTTGTCTCATTAAAGTGGAAATTGAAGAATTCAAATGCTCAGTGTAAGTTTGAAAAGAGAACTAAAACTATAAATGATATCCTTAGTTTCCAAAGGTCACCATTCATTGGGACTGGTCTTGGCTATGATAAAAGACAAAAGACCCTTGAGGGAGATGCAAGCACCAAGGTCACAAATCCATCAAAAAAGGAAAATGACGAAAATCCTAATAACTATGCTAACATTCTCACAATATACATAAAAAATTAAAGTAGCAACATGAAAGGAAAGCATGACCAATAGAAGCTTGATTCTTCTCACTAGAATACAAAGAATGATTTCAGAATATTTGTTCCACCAAGAAGGCCTTTCACAACCCGGTACCAAAATCTCTATCTTGGCTATTGTTTTTCTTGCAATAATTTTGGTCATAAGGAAATAGATTGTAGAGATTATGAAAGAAGTGATCATGTGAGTGATAGAAATAAAGGTTCTTATAATACCTCAAAGGATGATTATATGAGAAACAAAACCATATGTTCTCATGGGTTTGCTAATAAAAGCTACAATTCATTTTATCCTGTACTTGATTACAATACTGAAGGTTATAAGTGCAATAACTATGGGCACACAACATGTTACTGTAGAAGAAACATAGTACGACCTCCTAAACAAAACATGGAAGAAGATGTTTTTTCCAAACATAAAGAAGAATACTCGAAGGTTTGGAAAAGGAAGCAAAAGCAGGAAAGATGGAGTTGTGAAACTATTTTTTATGAGAAAGGATATGATGCGTTAGATGAATATGGTAGGGAGATTCACTCTTTTGATTCTCACTTGAAACATGTACACCACATTTCTAGAAAAGGTATGGTTGGGACATTTCCTTGTGAAAATGAAAATTCAAGTTTACAATACTCTTTTGGACAAGAGAATTCATTTTATTGGTAATTGTTAGAAAGGAATGTGGAGGTAGAAACCTTAGACACCTCAGTTTGGATGCCCTATCTTCAAAGGAATTTTTACCCTAGATACCTAGATAAAATTGGAGCATAGTTTATATGGTTGGAAATATTATTACAATACCTTTTCAACGGTATATGGAATTTCCTCAAACTCCCTAGGAATGATGAGATATGAAAGTTTCCGTCTGAAAACCCAACTAGAAAATTTAGGTTGGCTCAACCAATATTTACAAGTCAGCCTTCAAAATGGGGACAAAAATACTATAAATAAAATATATATGTGTGTATTTGAAGAGAATCCAAGAAATATATCAAGTTTGAGGTGCACTAAATGATTTGGGGTCTAAAGTTGTGAAAGATGAGTCTTCTTGGGATTTTCTTGTTCTTAAGGTGCGCTATGAAGGATTGAAGGTTTGTGATGCTACAATGTGTTCGTTTTTTGACATTTTAATGCTGTAATGTGTGCTATTTTGAGGTTGTGATGCTACATTATGGGATCATATTATGGGGATGATGTTAGGAGGCTCAGTAGGGCATGAAGGGACAAATGTGACTAGGGTTTGAAGGATTGTCTATGGAATGAAGCATGCATGTGAAGTCAAAAGTACTATGTGTATGAGGATCATATATTGGTTTCTATATAGGTCTCCTCAAGTTGGTGCTCAATTGAGGAGTTTGGCGTGTCTAGTAGGTTGACGTCTACATCTTGTTGAGTTGGTGCTCAACTAAGGAGATTGATGTCTCCAGTAGGTTGGTTCCTACATCTTGCCGATTTGGTGCTCAGCTAAGGATATTGGTGTCTCTAGTACATTGGTGCCTATAATCCTTTCTAATAGTAGGTTAGTGCCTACAATATTTTTAATAGTAGGTTGGTTCCTACATGAATCTATAAAGATAAGTTTTATGGTTTTCTCCCGATTGGGTTTACATGTTAAACTCCATGCATTGTAATTTGAGTTTATATGTGATTATTATTTCTTAGCTAACGAATGATTGATGAATGGTTAAATAAAGTAAAATGTATCTTATACTGATTTAACCCCCCTCTCAGTATAAGGATAAGTTCAACATATACTAATTTAATCAAGTAATAAAACCATAAATATATCTCAAGTGAATACACTATACATAGTAGATATGTGATTCTAGTAGTTCCAACATTGCTCTAGCAATCAAATTCTTGCATTGACCAATTCTGATGGTGCCAACCAGTTTACTCCCAACCATACTTAGGGAAAAATTCTTTCCCTGAGACGTGTGGGCTCATAACCATTTTTTGGGTGTAGAATATACTTAGTATAGGTTTTACCATCCAATGGAAAATCTATATTAGTAATACTTGCTTC
>ML810244.1:21366-62658 GCA_009831015.1 Picea engelmannii
ATAATCTCTCAATTTTTTGAAGAAGCTACATAATTCCATTGAATTACTTGTCTATAGTGGTGTATTTCATATGGGTAAATATGACCTACCTCTACACCATTAAAACTAAATTTCAAAATTGGTTTGATACCCAAGCATCAAATGATTCAAACTTAACAATTGATGTGACGATATTATCTAGAAATGGTGTATAATGGTGTGTCTACATTACTTGTTGTAGTTTTGGAAGAAATAAGCTGGAAGAAATAAGCCTATCACTCATTGTAGTTTTGGGAGAAGTAAGCCCATCACTCACAATAAAATTCTCAAAAGAAGAAATAATAGTTATCAACCTTCTGAACAAATATCTAGCCCCACAAAAAAACATTATTGCTAATTGTAGTTGATATTATGAAAAGGTCTTTGTAGTAATCCATCATGAAGAAACACTCTCCTAGAAAAATGAAATCAAATATTGACAAATAATTTATAAACAAATTTCATCATTGAATTATTTATGATTAAAATTTATGTATAATTATCTTCAAAATATGTTGGATTGGTTTTGTTTTATAAGAATTAACGTGTTATAAAAAATCATCAAAATATGGTTTTGAACTTCCTACCTATAATTATTTTGAGGACATGCTTCTCAAGGAAATAAACCTTATACAAAGTCTTGCCAAACTTATTCTCCATGGCTTTGTTCAATGTACATTTCTTGAACACAATCTTCAATTCTTGAATGACCATAATGGTTGTCTTGGTGCCTCCATTGTAAGAGTTCCCCACCTAACCTCTTAGATAAATTGGGGTTTGGCTCATTGGGATTTTAGAGGTACTAAAGGGATTAAGAAACATGTACTTTGTCCTAGCCCCAATGAGATGGATTCTTCCTTGCATGCTTAGAAAAACTCAAGCTAGCTTCCTCCATGTAATAAAACCTTAATCATCATACCTTCTGGGTTTATTAAATTTCTCTCCTTATTTAACCTTAGCTTATGACACATTAGCATTCTCCTTCTGGAATAGCTACAAATTCAACATATCTTTAGTGCACAACGGCTTGAGTGAACCATTATCCTCTTTATGGTGGCCTCAAACTACCTATGGATAAGTTCTCTTGCTACTACCCTTGGAACCAATTTTCCTCTATGGATGGCTTTGATTTTTAACAATAGTCAGACAATAGTGTCACTAAATCTAGTAAGGGTGCAACTACTTCTAGTGATAGGAAACGTGTTCACCACTATCGAAACAGTGGGTAAGGAAGCTAAGTGGCTAAGAAGAGGCATAGTGGAATGGTGGCAGGGTAGACATGTGAAGAGTCAATGATGTCATATGGAAAACATTATAATCCAAACAAAACTAACATGTCTAGGAATTGAAACAAAAATACAACAAGTATATACATCATAGAGGGAAATGGTTAATGTCTCTTGATATGGGAAAAAACATGAACTCTAGTGAAAAACCAATGGTCCTAGTTGTAAGTAAATTGAAGTTAAGAAAATTCTCATAAAAAAGGTGAACCCAATAATACAGGTAACCCACACATGCAATGCACAATATAGATACAATGGCTAAACCACAACTTTTTCACAAGGGATAAGCAAATCACTCTGAACACAAATGTTATGAATGTTTTGTTAATAGATCATATTATGGAAGCATTATAGTACAATTTAGCACACGATACTATAATAAATATGCCCATTTTAATGTAATTGCAATTATTTCTTTACCTATTAAACCTATAAATATCCGTGCTAAACTTCACCATTTCACAAGACCAATAATAAATATATGAGTACATCCTCTCATACATCCTCCCACACTTTAGTTTCAACTTTCATATAACTTACATTTTAATAAAAAAATATATAACAAATAATCTAATCAACTCACTTCTTAATAATAATATGTCTAATAATAAATCTAAATTGTCTATCATGAAGAAAAACACCATCACAATAATGGAGCAAATAATTCAACAACAATGCATACTCGACTCAAACTTTCTCATTACCAAATCATGAATTTATACAATGAGGGATGTTACGGGAAATCATCTTCTCCTGCAATCTCTCCATGAATCTCTCTAATATATTTCTTAACCTTAATTATACTTTCGAGACATAACAAATAACAATAATACTAAAAACAATTACATCTAGAATATGATAAATGAATCATTATTCCAACATTTATCCCCCATAATGATCATTTGGAAATATTCCAAGATCATCTCTGAATTTGCAGAACTTTTCCTTTGATAGTCTATTCTTTTGTTCTGCAATAACTGATCTCGACCACACATTGTTGAAATAAATCTCGAACAAAATGATAATGGATATCAATATGCTTAGTCTTCTTATGAAACACTAGATTTTTGGTCATCTGAGTAGCACTTTGATTATCACATATCAACTAAATAGGTTGTTCCTACTGCTCATGAAGATCCTCCAAAATTATTCTCAACCAAACCGCTTCACATGTTGTTATCGCTATTGCTTTATACTCTGTTTTTACTATGGAGAGATCAACTGTGGGTTGTTTTTTAGTGCTCCAATCAACTGTTGTTGAACCCATGTTGAAAGAATATCCTAAAGTTGATTTCTTATCATCCATGCAACCTGCCCAATCTGAATCTGTATAGCCAATAAGCCTAAAATATTATGTAGATCTGTATATCAAACCATAACCAATTGTACCATGCAGATATCCCAAAATCCTCTTAGCTTATTTCCAATGTATTTCCTTGGGGTTTGACATGAATCTAGATACCATGTTGATTGCAAAAGATATATTTGATCCAGTTGTAGTTAAGTAGATCAAACTTCCAACCAATTGACAATACAAAGTAACATCGACTGATTTGGAGTCATCATGTCCGTATAAATTCAACGCAACTTCCAAAGGAGTTGTTGCTAGCTTGCAACTCATCATTTTGAACTTATTCAAAATATCCTAAGTATACTTGCCTCGTGACATCAAAATACCATTATTAAAAACATTACAAAACAAAATTGTACCCAAAAATAATAAGAGATTTAAAATATTCTCTTTTACACTTTATATCAAATGAATACTTTTACTTGTGAGATAATATGAACCCAGGATTAAGGAATCATAGCAGAGGAAGTGATAAGCCAAATTGCTAGAAATATTGCAACCTTAATCCAACTGTTGGACAAGAGGAAGACATGAATACAACAAAAACTAAAAATATGAAATGAGGAATACAATTGTGGCGGCTTCTCCTCTCATATTGATCCATTTGAACCCATATGCTCCATTCTCCTCTTCGAATACTCATATCTAGTCGCACTAGAAATCGCACACCCTGGCAAGTAATCACGTTCAAAAGTTTATTTAGAGAAAAAACTCGCCCAAACAACAAATTCTCCCACAGAACTCCATCAATATCCACTTGTAGGTTTTTAAATGCTCCAAATGCTCCATGCTCATGCCAAGATAAATAATCCGCAAAATTAAAAATAAAGAATTGACTTCATACCAGTTGCTCCAATCTTCAAAGACGTACGTCGTAGCTCCAGGCTGTAACAAATCACACCATTCTTTTCTCTAGCCCAAGCTTCTTATCAATCGCTCCAATCCGTACGCTCGCATGGAGAAACTACAATTACACCAGTCCATATGCCACCAATCCACGAACTTTACCCATGTTCTTCCACGCAACAACTCTACACTCGTATCTAGGCTCTGATACCAAATAAAGAAAAACACCGGCATAATAATGGAGCAAATAATTCAACAACAATGCATACTCGGCTCATACTTTCTCATTACCAAAACATGAATTTATACAATGAGAGAAGATGTTACGATAAATCATCTTCTCAACAATCTCTTTAGTAATCTTTCCATGTATCTCTCAAATATATTTCCTAACCTTAATTATACTTTCTAGACATAACAAATAACAATAATACTAAAAACAATTACATATAGAATATGATAAATGAATCATTCTTCCAACATATCAAATACAAAATACAAAAGAACCAAAATATAAACAATGTGAAATGAAAAGTAATAAAACAACCCCAAAAATGGTATGTTAATAATCATGATTTCTATTTGTTGAAGGGTAGTTCCATATTGAAGAAGCCCGCATAGCCAATGTCTTATGGGCAATGCACTTCTTCACGCTTGGTGAAATCATATTGGAATAAAGTGCGATCCTGCAACGGAGTCGAAGTTACGTTCACCCTAATAGTGAAGAATAGTGAGTTGATATTCATTGAACACTTGAGTTTTTAGCCCGTTTAGTTTTCCACGTGATGTATAGATTATGTCATATAACATTGGATTTTAAATTTAACGAAAGTGGATTTTAAATGTATTGTTGATTTATTTCATATTATATAGGGATTTTATCAGGATATAGATGATTTCTTATTGTGTTATTATATATTTCCTAGTAATTAGGATTTTAAATGTATTTATGGAACAAACCTTTGGAAATTCCATCAGATATAATGGAATGAAGTATGTCTCCAACATCATAACTTTTCAAAAATATAAAGTATGGTATTTTCCCTCATATGCAAGCCAATTTGATAAAGAACGTGTAAGATCTACATATGAGCCACATCGAAACCTTAATATGTTCCTAGGATGATGGATTTGGGGAACCACTGTGACACTCGGTGTCTTTGTGAGAGGGCTCACAGTGCATTGATGAACTTGGGTGGGTTATGAATGTATTTCACATGCCTCGCTTCCTTTAAAAAATAAAAAATACACAATAAAAAAATAAAAAAATACACAATTTTTAAAATAAAAAATACACAAATTTTAAAATAAATAAATAAAAAATACACAATTTTTAAAATAATGATTGGTGAATCTCTATTCCATTCCTGACAATCTTTGGGAGTTTCAACATCTCACTGGAGTCAATGCTTTGAAGTGTTCATAATGGTTTCCTCGACGTGGCATTGATCAAATCACTTTGTCAATGTAGACGCCTCTATATGCATGTGCAGTCCTCCACTTGGATGCTTCTACTTGCCCCGACAACACCCTATACCTCTTGCTATTAGTATAACACTTGGATGTGGTCGCTCTTGCATTAAGCTTTCATTAAATAGCATTGTATTTAGCATTGAAACATTCATTCAATCTCATACCTAGTCAAAAGGTAGGCCTTCTCATACCACATAGGAAATGTCATAGTAAGCAGGGACCATGGACTTCATGTCGTAGTTTAGAGGCGTTGAAGCCATGTATAAATAGCATGAGGTGATAACTAGGAAAAATATTTCTCAACTAGGTAAGCAAAGATGCATTTTCCTCCATGTCAACAAATATTTAGGGCATGGTAAATTACTTCTTTGTAAAGTTCCGTGCTATAGTTGGTCTACAACCTTACTATCCACTCTAACCAACTATGTATTCCATTGATCCTTGTTTTTCGGGCTTTAAAAGATATAAGAAAAACTATTAAACTTAAAGAATTCAAAGATCTACCTTTCAAGATTGGAAAAATGGATAAGATTGCAGGGAAAATGTTTAACCGATGAACACATACATTTTTTTACCACAAATTGCAGACAAACGGGAAAACCAATGACAACTTACTCGCAACTTCTTGCAATGATATCTTCTTGCACACATCTCAAGATTAATCAATCCTCTAATATTAGCTTTTATTAACAAACTGTAAAAATCATTATGTAAGCATATTCTATGCCCATCTTCCAAGATGTACAGATCAAAATCAAATGTGATTTGTTTTCCTTCTTCCGTTTTTTTAAATAGAACATAAAATTTAAATTCATTTCAAAGAGGGTTGCATCGAAGCTAGCAACAATTACATCAAACTAAATCTAGAGATAAATCTAAAACTATACTAATTTATATACTAACTGTGTTGTACTTTAAATCCTTCTCCAAATATGAGTTTTAGGTGATTTCACTAGTAACTTGCTTTACAAACTAACACAAAAAAGTTACAACTTGAAATGACATTCAAACATTTAGGGTTGGAAACTACCTTGAGCTTCTTTCCCCTTTCCTAAGTGAGGGGGGCTTGGTTCTTTGATTTCCATGGGGTCTATATTCTGGAAAATTGTTTCATCCTCCATTAAACCTACTTGTAATGAATTTCTAGAGACGAAGTTGTTGGAGGTGAGAGACAGATTCAAAACATGGAGGGACAACCCGAGAGTGAAGCATGTTACATTCAACTTCCAAAGAATATATATGTTTCTTCTGAAGGAGAATGAGCTTCATGATGTTTGCATTATTTGTAGCACTGGTCTATTCTAACTCTATGATTTTAGAGGAGATTAGCAGGAGAGATCTATTGTTGGCCTGGGTGATTTCTTCATGCATGCGAAGGATTTTGCAAACCTCTTTCAACTTTTGATTGTCCATGACTATATTTGAAATACCTTTCACAATAAAACTAAAATGAAAAGTTCCAAACCAAACAAAATCCAAACAACAATTCATATTTACAAGCCTTTGACAATATAAAAGAAGCAACAAATCACTATTCTCACTATTCCTTTCTAAATCTTGAAAAATATGAGAAATAATAGGAACTAAAGGTATGAACTAAGGAACTAGGGCTTGCTTGGTCAAAATGAAAAAAATTACCCACACTGAGGATCTGGTGTGAACTGAATCCACCTCCCATGGATTCCTCTGCACAATCCCTTAAAGAAAAATGTTATTCCTGCACCAAACTTCCATAGAGACCACTAAAACATTGTTGGCACACTTACTTATATTGAGAGCGGGGGTGAATCAGTATATGAATTCTTTTACTTTTCTTATAATCTTTATTAATTTATTACTTCACAAGTCATAAGAAGTTAATGAGAAATGTAGATACAAACATATAATCGATAATACACAAATATTTAATGTGAAAACCCAAATGGGATAAAACCAAAAAAAGTTTCTTTATGAATATTGTGGGCACCAACCTATTGTTACAATGCTTGCAGGCACCAACCTATAGGAGACACCAATCTCCTCTCTTGAGCACCAACTCGAAAATAATATTTCCAGGCACCAACCTGCAAGAGACACCAATACCCTTGAATAAAAACCAACTCAGTTTTTTCTGTAGGAACCAACCTACAGCTGCTATATTCGTAGGCACCCACCTGCTGGAGACATCAATACCCTTAGTTGAGAAAGAACTCAAGAACAATATTTGTAGGAACCAACCTCTAGGAGACAACAATCCCATTAGTTGAGCACCAACTCAACACTATATGTAGATACAAATTTTACTTGAAACGACAATCTCCTCAAGATATTAACAATATCATATTATCTCTTTCCATCAAGCCTTCACCTACACAAGTTTGTTTCTCTGTCTCTGTTATCACAGTCCTCAATTTTCATAGTTTCATAAGTACCTTTGTCCTTACACCTCCCAACCACCCTTATATGATCTCATTATCTTTATTTCATTTTCTCTCTCTTGAGAACCTCAATTCTTCTCTTCTTCATCTGAAACTTAATTCCACGACTCTTAAATCTTTCACACTTGGTTCTACAATTTCATATCTCCACTCTCTCTTTTTCATTCACCTATTTTCACTCTTCCATCCTTTCTTGATTCTCACACAATTTTGTTGAAATGGATTTTTGCATATTTATTTATATAAAAAACATAGACATGGGGTCGGCTCTAGATTCCTTTGAATCTCCTTGAATTGTTCTAGAAAAAGATCCTTCAAACTCGATCTTCAATTTCCTTTCACAGCACGCCATCTTCTTCTTTGGACAAGGCATGAACCGTGACGCTCAACATTCGTTGGATCATACTAATATTCGATCTCAACTGTTGGTCTATTTAATTTCCCACCAAAACATGCAATAAACCCTCGGCGATCAACAATCGTCGGATCATCTTCTCAATTAAATATCCCTCGTTGATCTCGTTTCTCGATCATTATCACATGGTGGATAGCTTCAATGTTCATCAACCATTTGATCATCCTTGATTAGGTCACAATCGTCAATATGATTTCCTATCCATCTCAACACGTAACACATCCTTGATGCATGGTTTTCGTCTGATTTGGACCTTCATTCAGTCATAACCATCTATCGAATTTACTTTCCACAAGAACACACTATGCAACCAAAATGCACAATAGTCATTTGATTGTCTTCTCAATTAAATCTCAGTCATTGATCTATTCTTCTTTAGCATACCAAGACCACCAAGTCTTCAGTTTACACCTATTCTTTGCTTATATCTTGGATTGATCTTGATCGTCAATCTGTCTTGATGGATTCACTGTGGGTCTAAGGCATATCTCATGTTTAGTTTAAACTTCTGTGACCTCCAAATTACACCCTCAAGTTTGACTGTGCCTATTTTTCACCTATACTTAGATTCATTTCCAATCATTTCTTCATGGGTCTAAGGCATATATTTCCATACCTCTATAGCCTCCAGAATGCACCTTCATGTTCCACAACACTCACTTTGCACCCATACTTAGAAACTTTTCTAAGTATTTTCCCATGGATCTACAAGACATGATGAGCCATTTGATCTCTCAGTCTCTGGGTTGTTCGATCTGTGACAAGTGGCAACCTCTTGGGATGTTTGATCGATTCCTCATACTCAGAATTTTTTTTACATCTCACCGTGGGTCTAAGCCTTTGCTCGATTCACTTACCTATCTCAGCAACCACGTTTGTTTGACCAAATTTTCTTGGTACTTCATAATTTATCCTTCTAAATATCTTGGTACTTTATCATTCTTGATACTTAAACAATTCTTGAAATTTCACCGTGAGTTGTGGGTCTACAACATCTCCCCAATTCTATATCTATGACCTCATCCGTCCGAATAGACATGTAGCGTTGATGTGGCATTGACATGGAATCTCTCTGTTGTGGCACTCGCCTGACTGGACACATGGCACGGATGAGGTTTCTATCATGGTACTAACGTGGTTGAGATAGCCCACTAGGTATCAGACCCCAGTTCTTTGATCTTGGTCATTGATCATAGAGAATCAATGGTTAGGATTTAATCATCTTTGGGTCCATTGTTCTCCACACCAAAAGGTAACTCTACGCGTAGGGTTTTGTGGCTTTCCCATTTTCATTCAAACAATGTAATACTAAATTTTCATTATAAACCCTTTAGACTCAGTTTCCCAATGAATGTGGGATATATCATTATGCAGAAATATTTTGTTTCACCCTCATATTATTACCGGTTCTACTGCCTCCTTGATCTCGGCTTCTCATACCTCTTGTACAAATAGGACATCGAAAAAGGATAACTATTTTTGCAGACCACAAGTAGGAAAAAAATGTTGGATTTTACTCTTCTCTATCATATCTCATTCCTTGGTTTCTTTCATTTACCTATAGATCTTGTTCCTTCATTTCTTGTTTCTCCTCAATCACATCTAGTTTCCATTCTTCTTTAAGCACAAAGGCTTATCATCACACAATGTCACACAGGGACACACTAAAATTTCTTTTTCTGTCCATGGATTTGTGTTACTGAATCTGGTTCAATCCTTGAACCTGTCATTTGTAGGTTCATTTCATTCCTCTTGTCTTCATTCACATACAATCACGTACGATGCTTCTTTATCTCTTCTTTGGTTGTAGAAGTTAATGATTGGGATGCTTCCCTTCATGCACATACAATAGATATGCCTCACAAAGTCTTCATGACATCCTTTGACATAAATGACAACACAATTTCCAGCAAAGTCCCCCTTTTTCATTGAAGGCAACACTTAATAATATTAATACTTCTTAGTACTTCTTTTGACTGCTTCCTACAAGTCTTTCTTTTTGCAAATCTCCCCCTTTCTTTGTACTCCCCCCCTTTGAAATCAATGGAAAAGGTTTTTTCTCCCCCTATCACTTTACTCTTTATTCGTTTCTTTGTGACTAGCACCCTTTTCTATTTCTACAAATCCCCCTTATACTGTACTCTTGATTTTCTTTTATGCAACTAACAACCTTTCTTGTTTTTCTGCAGCTCCCTCTGAGCTTGTGCTTTTGATGAAACTTTAATCATATATTGTCAACATATTCACATATTAACATCATATATTTATTACTTCAATTCTCCTTTGGAATCCATAACCAAAGGATTCATATCTCTACTTGTTGGGATCAATTCTTTATTCTATGAGTCTCTCTTCCTTCAAATTATCACATCTGCATGTGCTTTGATTCTTCAAGTTGTTGTATGCCTTCATTGCTTCCAAATTTATCTTCCAACTTCTGATTTTCATCATGCCAATCTATTTTTGCAAGCAACTCCAGTATTCCTTTAGTCTCTTATATTTCCTAAAATGTATAACAAATTTATCAAGGGTTTCATCTTCTTTACATTGTTTTGGAACATGGAGCTTCCTCTTCTTCATCTTTTCTAAGCCTATTGATATTAGTGGTTTATGTTTCTCCTATTTGTATTAGTACATATTCTCTCTGAGCTTTTAATGTGAAGCTTGTTGTCATGATCATATTTTTTTAAAGGTTTTCACATGTACTACAAATATGTCATAATGATATACATAAATTTCCTTCACCATTACCACAAAGGCTGCCAATCTATGTGCTTTCTCAACATTGTCTCCTATGGTGACATCATACTTGTGAATGATGAACATTTCATCTTCTTTATAGATGTTTATTTTTATCATCCTCGTATAGACTCTGTCCAGAGTTTAGAGAAATAACTTATTTTAATCTTCTTGCAATTGTAATGTTGTTTAACTTGTTCCAATCTCTTCCTCTTTGAGTGTTTCAAATTTATGCTTTATCATACTTGTGTCTTGGGAGCCTTCTTATTTGATTTATTTTATTATATACTATATTATAAATGAAACAAATTTTAAGACTTACATTATCATACCTTCATGGATTGCTTCAATATTGTTGGCTTCTTTACTTGGATGCTTGAAGGCTCTCTTTGACATCTACTCTTGTGATACAATCATCGTCTTCTTTCTCTTATCAACATTCTTCTCCCATCATTCAAGATTAGTTCATTTTCCTTCACAACAACTTTTTGGTCTTCTCTTACATGTCCCATATCTTTCAAAAGAGTCTCCTTATCTTCAGAACTATCAGTTTCTTCTGCCTCTCTTATCAAGGTTTTGTTTTTAAGTATATCTTCAGAATGTTGATTTTACTCCTTGGTTTAATTGGAATTAAAATAATCAACCCCATTATTGCATGAATACCTTTCCTTGATCATGCCATTTAAAAACTTTGGTCCATTAGTTATGTGACTTGATCATTCATTTTGTGTGAGGAGTGTAGTCAACGTCAATATGGATGTAATTTTCTTCTTCTTGTTGTTTACTCTTCCAAAATTTTGTAGTATCTTTCTTTTGTTAGGTGATGGTATTTTATTCTTTATTTTGTGCATAGAAAGCTAGTTCACATTCTTCCTTATTTTCCTACCCTTTTTTCTCTTCCATACCCTTTTGTATCATGTTCTATAAAATTATATCATTTTGCTTCTACAATCTCATGCCATGTGTCCATAGTTATTGCATTTGTAACATTCAACATTGTAATGTAGAGGAGAAAATGGAATGTAGTGTCTACCAATAGGCCCATGACAAACTCTAGTATTGATATCCTTGTAATGATTTTGAGAGATTCTACTTCTATTTCTCATATAATTATTTCCTCCATAATCTTTGCAATCTATTGCCTTATGACCAAATTTTTTGCAAGAAAAGAAATAACTGAGAAAAATATTTTGATACATGGCTATGAGGGGTCTTCTTGATGTAGCAGCTCTTTTGAATTCATCCTTATCAATTTCTTGTTGGTCATAATTTCCTTCCTTGCTATATTCTTCATTGTGTTTGAATATTTTAAGAATATTTGCACAACTTTCAGTCTTCTCCTCAATTTTCTTTTCTGGTGACTTAGGGCTTGCATCTTCTTCAAGGGTATTCTATAATATTCCAGATATAGAAGTATGTAGAATAGAAAAAAAATGCTAGAAATGGCATACGAACAACAATATAACTAGAACAACACCACATTAATACCAAAATGATACCAGAATAACACCAAAAAGAACAGTTTGATTACTGAGAGCAACGTTCACTTGCCTCTTCGAGTGGGAAACCTCCAATAGAGCAGAGCTCTATTACAATAATATACAAGACAAAAAGTTCGCATACCCTTGACTCCTATTTATACTAAATATGTCTATCAAAAGAACCATTTAGAGGAAGATCCTTCTAGAAGTAGAATCTTCTATTAGGTCTTCTTAAATTCGACGTATTCTTCCTTATTGCTAGGCCTTATTAATATTGACCTTTATTACATCGGAATATATTATTATACCTATGTGAGGGGTTAGGTCCCTAACATGTACTCCCCCTTAAAAACAACCTTGTCCTCAAGGCTTGAGATGTGGAAATTGTTGCAGAATGGTAGCTAGTTCCCATGTGGCATCTATTGGGGTTGTATCTTTCCACTGGACTAACACTTCCTTGATGGTTCACAGACGCAGGCGACGCTCACGCTGGTCCAAAAATTCTTGTGGTTGTATCCAAATGGATCCTTCTTCATCCAACTCGGGAAGGTTGGTTTGGCACTTAGTTCCAATCACCTTATTTAAGAAGGAAACATGAAAAATAGGATGTAGCTTAGAATGAATGGGAAAAGATAACTGATAGGCCACCTATCCCACATGCTTGAGAATGGTATAAGGACCATAAAATTTGGGTGCCAGTTTCTGACAATGGTTAGCCTTGAGGGAATTTTTCTTGTAAGGTTGTAGTCGAAGAAACACCTGATCCCCTTCTACAAATTGACATTCAGAGCGACCTTGATCTGCTTGTTGCTTCATGTGATTCTGGGCCATGACCAAATTATCTTTGAGGGTACGGAGAATAGCCTCTTGAACTGTAAGCATTTGGTCAAATTCCTAGACCTTTGAGACACCTGGTAAATATGAGAGAATTGAAGGTCGCTTTTGTCCATATACCGCTTCAAAATGAGTCATGCAAGTAGTTGTATGGTATGAAGTGTTGTACCACCATTCAACTAGTGGTAACCATTGAGCCCACTGATTTTTTTTTTCTGATGCAAAACACCTCAAATATGTTTCCAAACATTTGTTGACAACTTCAGTTTGACCATCAGTCTGGGGATGATAAGTAGTGATGAGATGCAATTGGGTGCCTTATATCTTGAACAATTCTTGTGAAAAATTGCTGGTGAAAGTTGGGTTGCGATTAGAAACAATAGAATGCGGCATGCCATGAATCTTGAAGACCTGATCCATGAAAAGTTGAGCCACAATGGATGTTGTAAATGGGTGTTGAAGATCACATACATGAGCATACTTGGAAAGGTGATAAACTACCACCATGATGACTAATTTATTGCCTGATTTAGGTAAACCTACAATAAAATCCATAGATATATCCCGCCAAATAGCAGGTGGAATCGAAAGCAGTTGTAGTGTTCCAGGAGATTTGACTGTTTCTCCCTTGTTGCATTGACACACATCACATTCAACCACAAAATTATGAATTCCCTATTTCATACCATCCCAGAAAAAAAGAACGTTTGACCCTGTCATAGGTTTTGGTAAACCCAGAGTGTCTAGCTGTGGGTGTAGTATGAAGCTCAGAAAGTACTGTGGATTTAAGTTTTGACTATTTACTTAAATACAAATGGCCTTTGTATCGAAGCTCATCATGGAGCCAAGAGTACCCTGGGGAAACTGGAGAATTGGATTGCAAATGTTGTATCAAATGCAAACTTTTGGGATCGTGTAGCCATTCCTGGCGAATGGCTTAAAGCCAATCTGGTACAATGAAGGAGAGAGAAAAAAGGGACCCTTCATCTTCATATTTTTAGGAAAGTGCATCCGCAACCACATTGTCTTTTCCTTTCTTATAAATGATATCACAATCATATATAAAGAGCTTAGTCACCCATTTTTGTTGCTCTGGGGAGGAAATGCGTTGTTCCAAAAAATACTTGAGGCTTTGATGATCTGTTTTAATTTGGAAGCGTTGCCCCAATAGATAAGGGAGACAAAGATCAACGACATGAAGAATAGCCAAAATTTCCTTTTCATAGATTGATTTTCCCAAATTTTGTTCAGACAGTTGTTTGTTGGTAAAGGCCAAAGGCCGACCCTCTTGCATAAAGACAACACCAATTCCTTTCCCTGAAGCATCACATTCTAGGACAAAGGTATTTGTGAAATCAGGAAGGGCCAAGACTAGAGTGGTGCAGATGGACATCTTCAAGGTTTGAAAATCTTGAGCAGCTGCTGGAGTCCAAGTGAAATAATTCTTTTTAAGGAGTGCAGTGAGAGGTGTCGCAATCCTTCCATAATTCTTAACAAACTTGCAATAATAACCTGTTAAGCCCAGAAATCCACGCAATATTTTGAGAGTCTTTGGGTGAGGCCAGTATTACATAGCTTCAATATTTTTAGGATCCACCCCAACGTTGTCCTTGCCAACAAGATGACCCAACTACTCGACTTTTGAGGTGCCAAAAGCACATTTAGATTATTTCAGGAATAGTTGGTGTTGAGAGAGTATATGGATAACTCGATCCACATGAGCAAGATGGTCTATCCAATTTTTTCTATAGATGAGGATATCATTAAAGAAAACTAAGACAAAATAATGGAGAAAAGGATGGAAGACATGATTCCTGAAGCTTTGGAAAGTGGAGGAAGCATTACACAAGACAAAGGTCATGACCAAAAACTCATAGTGGCCCTCATGAGCTCTAAAGGAAGTCTTAGGAATGTCTACCTTTTTCATATGGATCTAGTGGTAGCCAGAACAAAGATCAAGTTTAGTAAAGAACTAGGCACCACTCAATTCATCCAATAGGTCATCAATGATAGGAATGGGAAATTTGTCTTTAATGGTGAGTTTGTTGAGGGCGCGGAAGTTGGGACACATGTGACAAGAACCTTGTTTCTTCAGGACCATGACCATAGGAGAAGAGTAGGGGCTCATACTAGGGCGGATAACACATGCGTTAAGCAGTTCTTGAACCATTTTATCAATTTATTTTTTTGGGGAAAAGGTGTGACGATAGGGACATATATTGGGAGGAAGGCTTCCTGGGACAAGGGTAATGGAATGATCATGAACACCACGGGAAGGAGGGAGTCCCTAGGGAGTGGTAAAAACCACTTTATGTTTAGAGAGGATGGATTGGAGGTCCTGCGGAACAGAGGGTGTCTCAGTTGCTTGTATGGCATGGAATTGTGCAATAACGCTAGAATGACCTTTTTTGAGAAGCTTTTCCATGAGATGGGAACTAATGATCTCAGGGGAACCGACGGTGATTCCTTTGAACTTATATTGTTGGACCTCTTGGTCGAATTGCATGCTTAATTCCTTAAAATCCATGAGAATGGGACCCAAAGTTCTTAGCCAGTCTATACCCAACACAATGTCACAACCTCCCATGTCTATAGAAAACATATGACATTTCAGGTGGTAGTCACCAATTTGGAGATGCACATTTTCACAATGCCCTCCACATTTCATGGACCTGCCATTGGAAATTAGGATTTGGAAATTATTTACTGCATGGATATAGTAATTAGTTTCTTGGGCAATGTGACGATGAATAAAATTATGGGTGCTTCCACTATCAACAAGAATGATGACCTTCCTATGCTTAATGTAGACAATTATATTGAGGGTTTGGGGAGAAGATAATCCAGTGAGATAATTTAGAGAAATGACTGGTTCTACTTCAGGAGGGTCTGAGGGAGGGGTTATGTCAATGGGTTCAGGTGAAACAAACACAAGGGGAGCTTCAACATCCTCTTCTGAAACATCCTCCTAGATGGCCATAAAAAGATTTTGTTCCTTACACTTGTGTCCTAGAAAATATTTGTCATCACAATTATAACAAAGGCCTTTGAGTTGGCGTTCATCCATTTCATCCCTGATCAATCTTTATATATTTAGTGGAGTAAAAGGAGGAGTGGGATTTACTAGTTTAGTGTGAGGGATAAAGGAGGGTTTCTGGTTTTGAGAAGAGACAACTTGTTGTTCTTCCTTAGCTCTTTTAGTAGCCTCCACCCAAATCTAAGGTTGAGCCATGAGGACATTGGCATGAATCTCATCCTTGAGGCCACTAATAAAACATTTTCGAAAAAAAACATCAGACATGCCCTCTGTATGAAAATCTAGTCGCTCAAAAGCAGTTATAAAGTCTTCCACTGTGTCAGATTGTTTCAAATTTGTCAAACAACCTAAATGGTTGGTGTCAGTGTCAAAGCATTCATAAATCTCTACCACAAAGTGTGTCCAAGCAACATACCCTTGACGGGAATTTTTCTCCATTGCCACCATTGCCAACATTCTTGATCTAGATGGAGAACACCATACCAGAGTTTGGACAACTCATTTGTGATGTCATACAAAGAGAAATAATGTTCCATTTGAGTTACCCAACCAGTGGGATCCGAGCCATCAAGTTTGGTCACATCCACACGTGGAAGGCGTAGGTCACGCTGAAAGTGATGGGGCTGAAAATTATGGGAATGAGAGGAAGTTTCAGCTTTAGTATGCAAAGGTGGGTCAGCTAAAGGGGGATTTGTAGGGATATGTAGCTTGGTGAAGAGAATCGAAGCGACAGATTCAAGATGGGTAGTAATGTCTTGTTTGAGGTCTTCTTTGCGTTCCTCGATTGAGGCGGTGATGGAGGAATGCATGTTTTCCTTGAGCACAGTCAAAATGTGTTATTCTCGGCTAGAACTTTCCAATGAGCTCTTGTGCAGCCCAAATAGAGATTATATGCAAAATTTACTCCCTCGGGAAGTTGACATATCAACTACAGTCATTGGGTCCCACATACCTTTTAACGCTTCATCTCCCAGGGTTAGGGTTTTGGTTGTTTAGGGTTTTCTCATTTATTCTTTATGTTAAAATGTAGAAACCTGGTATAATCTTACTAGTCCTTAATATTCAAAATGTAAAATGTTTGGCGATAGTTTTGTAAAAATATTCAAATTTCTAAGGATTTTATATAGTTTCTATAAAATTTTGGCAATTTTTAAGGTAAAATAATTATATCCTATGGAATTTGGGAGAATTGTTTTTAGAAAAAAATTGAAATTGATTAATAGTTTTTGCGAAAAACCACGGAAAATTATCCCATTGGATAAATTTAGCCCCTAAAATCATCTTTGTTCATTTCACTCTGTATTTTTATAGTTTTTTGTACATTTCTCTCATTAATATAAATTGTGTATCATTGTATCTTTGTTTTTCTTGCAATATCTCTATGTATTTCATTGTTATATATCTACCTTCATTTCATTCTCAAAATAATATGGATCATGGGCACACCAAAATTGAAGGAGTTGCATATGCATCTTGAAGAATTGTTAAAGAAAGGTTATATATGCCCAAGTGTGTCACCTTGGGGAGCCCCAGTGATTTTCGTGAAGAAGAAATATGGAACCTTAAGGTTTTGTGTTGATTTTAGAAAGTTGAATAAGGTCACCATAAAGAGAAAATATCATTTTTCAGTGATTGATGATCTATTTGATCAGTTGAAAGGTGCAAGAATATTTTCCAAGATTGACTTGAGTTTAGGTTATCATCAAGTGAGGATAAAGGAAGAAGATATCCACAAGGAAGTTTTTAGAACAATATATGGGCATTATGAATTTATTATAGTGCCATTTGGGCTATCAAATTCCCCAACTCTTTCCATGTGTCTAATGATTGGAGAGTTCAGGGAACACTTGGACAAGTTTGTGATTGTGTTCCTAGATGATATACTCATCTACTAAAAAACAAAAGAATAACATGGACAACATTTAAGAATGTTGCTCCAAATTTTAAGAGAGAGAAAATTGTATACCAGGCTATGTAAGTGCATATTTTATCAAAAAAAGATTCACTACTTGGGGCATATTATTTCGGCTAATGGGATAGAAGTTGATCCCGAGAAGATAAAGGCCATTAGCAGATGGATAGCACCAAGAAATGTGAAAATGGTCAAATCATTCATGGTTATTTTTTATTATTACCGAAGATTCATAAAAGGATTCTCAAATATTGTAATCCCAATCACTTCCTTGCAAAATAAGGGAGTGAAATTTGAATGGAATTTTGGGTGTGAAGAGAGCTTTTAGCAACTGAAAGGCATTTTGACAAGTGCACCAATATTAAATATTGTAGATTTGGAAAAATATTTTGTGGTGTCCATTGATGCATGCAAGCAAGGGATCGATAAAGTCCTCACTCAAAAGGATCATGTGGTGTGCTATGAGTTCCAAAACTTAAAATAGAATGAGAGGAATTAGGCTACACATGACTTGGAATTAGTAGCCATTGTTCATACACTAAAACTGTGGAGACATTACCTCATGGGGAAAATACTTGAGCTAAGGATATACCACTATGATCTGGAACATTTGTTTGGAAAACTGTTGGATATAGGCCGAATCAGAAAAAAAGGCTATTTTTGGAAGAGAAGCATGCAAGAGGAAAGAGACAGATGGAAGGAAAAGAAGCACGCGCGCTTTCATGGAAGACCTAATAACACTAGGGTTAGGGGTTTTTTAATATATTTTAATGGTTGGTGAGACAAATAAAGGGATAAGAGATATATACATAGAGCTTGAGAGCTAGAGAGAGAGAGAGAGGCAAGATATACAAAGAAAGGAAGAGAATTGTAGGGACTGTACGAGTTACTAAGCGGGTGAGCTAAAAAGGGAATGAGTGAATCGATCTCGAGGGTTATATCACATGCTAGGGATCCTAGCGCAATCTAGTCATCCTCACAGGGATCGAGGAGCTTGTGGGAAGAAACAAGAACTAAGATTGTAACCATGCGCAACATGGAGATTTCCAAACTATAATAAAAAATTTAGAGCCAGATCTTTGTGGATGTAGCCCAGGAGGGGGTGAACCACAATAACACTGTGTTATGTGACTGAATGAATGTGGTTTTTCATCTGATTCTTTGATGGATTTTGAATGAATGAAGTGACTAAGTAAATCTGATGTACCACATGCATGCATAGAATGAATGTTATACTAGATGTTAAATGAATTGAATAAAGGTCAAGGTGCAGATATCACTCAGTGTCAGGATGAAAACACCTGAGTATTGCAGCCACCCATAGAGTTATCTCAGGTGAGACTATGCAGTGCACTTTGTTTACTGCGTTGCCTTTTGGGTGACCAGAGGGATCGATAGTATTTAAGGGATTTTTTTTGGGAAGCTTCTTAGTTATGAACCGGGGTCAATCTGTAATGGTCAATAGAATCAAAATCCCTCAATACCAATAAGAGTAGATAGATAAAAGGGAATAAAAACCAACAAATGGTTTCATTTCTCGATGATTGGAAGGCAATGGGATTGAGCATATGAGATCTGTGGAAGACGTCTGAAAAGAATATGGGATCAGACGACAATAAGGTGAAAGAATGTGAAGATAAAAGGGGATGTTGAGACCGTGGAATCCCACGAAGTTACAGATCAAAAGTTGGTTGAAGACAAAGGAGATAGATTTTGCACAAAAAGATAATAGAAACCCAAAGTTAATGCAGCGCAAGTATCTAGACAAGTACGTATTCACCAACTTGCATGAAGTATTTTTCTATGATTTCCCACACATATTGCAGGAGTGGATCAAAATATTGAAAGAAAACCATCTGACAAATCAGATCAGACAACTAGTGTGGGATCCTGAAGAGATTGCGCAGCTACAACACGTTGATAATAAGTTTACGCGAACAATATATTTCTGGTTAGACAACATTGTTGTCGGATTTAACACGGAGTTTGCAGTAGATACAACAAAGTTGTACAGCACAACCGAACAAGAATTTTTGAAGGGACCTCGAGGTAGGTATATCAGATCATTATATACTTCCATTAAGATATTGCGATATAACAAAGGTGTAATGACAATGGAGTCAGACAACTAAAATTCCCTACATGCATGGGGGAAGGGGGGAAGCATTGACAGGAAAAGGAGAAATGGAAGGAGAAGGGGATAAAGGAAAGAAGGAGGAGGCCTTGGACCCAATTATGATGGACGAAAAACATATCAAGCAGATCATGAAGACATCTAGAAGGACGCATAGTGGAGTACCCTACCAATATAAGGTGAACACCAAAAAGAGAGTCATAGTCGTGAGGGAGGACTTGGAAAGTGATGAAGAGGATGTAGAGGATCTACGGGATGTGAAGTAGATCGAAGAAATATTGTGTGCAACATATGAGAGGAAGACGAGAGGTCCAAGAGTGGAAATAGAAGGCAACACTCCTATCCATATCAGTATCAGTGTGGAACCCATAAACCAATGTGCGACTAATACACCAAGAAAAACACCACCATTTAGACAACCAAAATTTGGGAGAAGGAAGACATTATGAATTACACCTACACAAGGAACAACAATTGGGAGAGCCAGTTCAGGAAGAAGTATTCAAATATCTACACTGCGCGGAGGTACTAGTTCAATGTTTAAGACGACAGGACATGACCCAACCATCAGGTTACCAAAACTCAAAGGAGAAGCATTGGAGGACCCGGAGAAGCACTTGTTTATCTGTGAAAATATTTGGGAAGAAAAACAGATCACAGACGAGGACACTAAAATTTCACAGTTAGCTATCACATTAAGAGATCACGCACTGGATTAGTATATGATTTTAGCTACAAACAACCTACCAGGGATAACCAGAACAATTGGAGATATCAAGAATTTATTGATAAATGAGTTCCAGAAGACAAGTTCAAAGGACCAATACATGAACGAGATAATAAAGATTAGATAGAAACCATGAGAATTTGTATGGGAGATTGACCAGAGATTCAAATGACTAAAATGAAAGATGAAATATGTCATGACAGATATGCAACATAGGCATCTATTTGTCAATTCACTATTACCACACTTGAAATATCCATTGCGACAACAAAAGTTTCAGACATGGGAAGAGGATCTGCAGGCAACCCTACAACTGGAAGAGAACCAATATTAGAAGACAGATCCATCCATTGAGGAGCTCAAGGAGGATTTGGATAACTTAACATTCCAACTAAACCATAACAAGAACAAGGACAAAAGAGAAGGTGTTTGGTGTACCACATGTAGGACAGAAGGACACCATAAGAATGAATGTCCAACATTCGCCCAGTACATGGTAGTAGGAATGCCAAATCCATTACCAACAGGAGGAATATGGTGTGAGATCTATAAAAAATAGGGCCATAATCCATATCACTGCCCAATTATGTAGAAGTACCAGACAGTACCAAAGAGTTTGTATTGCAACTTTTGCAAGTCAGTAGGCCATGATGAAAAAGATTGTAGAACCATGGAGTTGATGAGAGAGAGAACATCAGATGCATACATGGTCTGGGAAGAACTGATGACGAGGCAAGTTGCACCCTAGTTTAATCAAGCACCAACCCAGTACAACATTTTGCAACCACAGTATAACACCGCACAGCCACACTATAATACCACACAGTATAACCAGATGCATCAGTATAACGCGCTACAAGGGGATCGAGTCGAGTATAGAAGCGGAGGAATAGAAAGAGGAGGATTTGGAAGAGGTAGAGGACCAGTGGTATGTCACAATTGTCAACAACCAGGACATTATGCAAGAGAATATCCACTTCCACCAGTGACCTATATGTATTTCCGCACATCGAATCATGACATAGAAGAATGTCTTATGCTATTAGGAAAGATCTAGGAAAAGAGGAATCAGAACAATTAGAATATTCAGTGGATTTCAGAAGAAGCAAGGGATGAAGGAAGAAATATCAACATAGTTACATGCGGAGGAGCTAAAATAGCAAACCACGCACTACGACAAGAACCTACACAACACCAATGGGTGAAGAAGAATGTTGAACCAAGGAAGCAGTTTGATGCGTAGAATGAGAAGGAGATATTTAAGCAAGCCAGAAAAGAATTCTTGAAGCTATACATTACGTCGACATCAACTACAAAACATAGTAAGGAAGTACCAAAATACGATATGCCTCCATCGTTGGATCACACCAAGGAGACACAACCCCTGGGACAAGTAAGTATGATTAAAGGATTTTTGAAATCATGTGTAAAATTAATAAATGATCCATCCTCTATCAAATTAATACAAAATATGCTAGAAAGATGTGGCGTAGAGACAGAAGGAAAGTTAGAACAAAAAATAGTCAATCACCTACATACAAGGAGGAGAACAAGTAGGGAGTTTACGCTGAACGCCAACATTGGAGATTTCAACATGGGATATATTATACTAGATTTAGGATCTAAAGTCAATGTATTACCCAAGAAGACATGGAAATGTATGGGAGATCCCACATTAGGATATTCACCAGTTCAACTGAAACTAGCAAATCAACAGAGTTATACCAATTGGAAAACTAAAAGGAGTGACAATAGACCTGGATGGAGTGCAGAATAAAGCCGATTAGAAGTAATAGAGATAGTGGATGTCAGAACACTTTATCTGAGATTGCTCGACTTGGATTGGGCGTTTTATAACCAGGCCATAATCAAATTAAAAATGAGGAAAATGAACTTTGAGTCTGGAGAATACAGAGCCATTGCACCATCAGACCCATCAGAAGGGGAAATTTTCGTAGAGCCTACTTGCTTAGTCCTAGAGGAAATTAACCAGTTGTACAGAACGACTACGGAAGAGGAAGATTGTGTAAACCCAACTACGAATGGGGTACTCAGTTGGAGGAGAACCACCTCATGTGCATCAGACTAAGATATGGGCTTAGAGAATTGGAAATATAGGTTACACGAATAAACAAGAAGATGTACAAGAATAGACCGCGCAGTAAGATGGGTAGGTACAGAGATAAGGGAACCACCCAGCTTCCATGGGGTGACCAAACTAGAAGCATTCTTGACACAATATGATGATGAAGTGTTAGAAAATCAGAGACTCTTAGAACTAGATATATCACTTAAGGCGACACATGTGAGATGGTGGGGTGCACACAAAGAAACAATCAAGTACTGGTACCAATGTAAGCAGTTACTGCGCATTAGGTTTGGCAAAGAACAAGGAAGGCACCAGCGGCATAAATATGATGGACAGGGGGCACCAGCAGGAAACTTGGAGAAGTGTAGAACGTTGTGGAAAATGAAACCAATGAAGGAATGGCCACACCATTTCATACACACATTAGAGGGCATCCCAACAAAATGGTATATAGACCAAGAACTGCGTAGAGGAACTATGCACTGGAAAATAATACAACAGAAATTTACAGTCACTTTCTCATTTAAGCATGAGAACCCCAACATAGATGCAACACTAAAACAAATAAGAGGGGTGATATTTATTAAGGAATCAGAAGTTGAACTTATAACAGATGAACAATAACAAAATAGACATACGGTGAAAGAACTATTGTCATACTACCATGTGCAGGAAGAAGTATCGGATGAAGATGACCCGTGCAATATTCAAATTGAGGAAGTTGAAGGAGAGAGAGAAGTGGAGTTTCCAAATATGGAATCAGAAGTGATTTCTGCGCCGATCGAGGTTAAGAAATTCAAAATCAAGGCAGTGGAGAATCCCAAAATGGCCATCATTGGAGACTATCGGGATGAGAAAATAGTAGAAAGTATAACAGATTTACTGTGTGAATACAGTGACCTGTTCCCAAAAACGTTCACATAAATGAAAGGCATAGCAGGAGAGCTAGGAGAAATGAAAATACCACTCAGATTTGAGGCAAGACTAATCAGACAATGACCATACAGACTAAACCCAATATACAAGAAAAAAGAAAAAGATGAGATTGATAGGGTGTTGGAGGTTGGAATCATAGAACCTGTAGAAGAATCTGAATGTATAAGCCCAATGGTAGTTGAGAAGAAGAAACAAGGTGGGATAAGAATATGCGTCGACTTGAGAAAGTTGAAATATGCATGCTTACATGACCCATTCTCTACCTCGTTTACTGATGAAGTATTGGAGAATGTAGGAGGACATGAAGCTTATTCATTCATTGACGGATTCTGAGGATACCATCATATCAAGATAACACTGGAAGACAGATACAAGACCAATTTTTACACGGAATGGGGATCATAGCAGTATACAGTTATGTTGTTTGGATTGAAGAATGCACAACAATATTTTCTAGAGTAGTCATAGCTGCATTTAAAGAATTTATCCACTAGTTTCTAGAAGTATACCTAGATGATTGGACAGTCTATATCATGTTGAAGGAACACGTTAAAGTCTTATGTTTGATTTTATAAAGATGCGGGCAGTGCCAGATATCACTAAATATCAAGAAGTGCATATTCAGAACACCTTTTGGGACATTATTGGGCCATATAGTATGCAAGAAAGGTTTTCTAGTAGATCTTGCCAAGATTGTAGTAATTGTTAACCTGCCACCACCAAAAATAGTCTGTCAATTAAGAGAGACATTGGGACACACAGGATACTATAGGAAATTTATAAAAGGGTATGCACATATCACTGCGCCAAAGGAGAAATTGCTAAGGAAAGACACAAATTTCCAGTGGAATGAGGACTATCAACATGGTATGGATACTCCAAAAGAGAAGATGATAACCGCACCAATACTAGTATTCCCAGATTGGGAGAAGACATTCCATGTACATGTAGATGCATCAGCTATAGCACTTGGAACTATTCTGGCGCAGCCGAGACCAGGAGAATTGGACTATCCTATATCATTTGCTAGCATAAAACTGTCAGAATCAGAGTAGAACTACAACACTACAGAGAGGGAAGGACTATATATGGTCTACATGCTCCATAAATTTAGACATTATTTATTAGGAAAAAATTTCAAGATGTTCATGGACCATTCAATGCCCAAATACCTCGTCAACATGCCAATATTGGGGGGGGGGGGAGAATTTGCATATGGCTATTGTTGTTCCAGGATTTTGACTTCGAAGTAATAGTCAAGCTAGTAAATTTGAATGTAAGACCTGATCACCTGTCAAAGATCACGAATGGGGAGGAACCTACAAATCTAGAAGATAAATTTATGGACACACAGTTATTTTTAGTCCATATAGTCGATGAATACTTCGCATACATCATCCAGGACTTGAGTACAGGGACTGTGCCACAAGAATACAACATTGCGCAGAAGAAGAATCTGGTAGTCAAAGGCTGAAGTTTACCAACTAATTGCAGGACACTTATACAAAATGGGTGCAGATAACATCTTGAAAAGACGTGTGCTAGAACATGAAAGACCTAGAATTTTAGCAGAATCCCATGAGGGAATAGCAAGAGGGAATTATGCAGGAAAATATATCGCGGAGAAGGTATTGCAAGAAGAACTATGGTGGTTGACCATGCACGGAGACTCGAAGGACTATTCCCATAAATGTGATGTCTTTCAGAGGGTTGGTAAACCAAATAGAAGGGACGAGATGCCCTTATGACCACAAGTAACTTTGCAGGTATTTGACAAATGGGACATAGATTTTGTGGGACCAATTAACCCACCAGAAAAAAGGTCAGGAGTGAGGTACATTATCACTGCGACAGAATACCTGACATGATGGGTGGAAGAAACACCAGTAAAATATTGCAGCGCAGAGACAACAACACACTTCATGTTCTATCAAGTGATCACTAGATTTGGTTGCCCGAGGATTTTGATGAGTGACTAAGGCACTCACTTCATTAACAATACTATTAAGGCTATGACTGAGGAATTTGAAGTTCATCATAAAAAGAGTAAACCATATCATCCTCAAGCAAATGGAACAGTGGAAACCTTTAAAAAGATCCTTGAAAATGCACCAATGAAGATCTGCAACGTTAATAGGGATGATTGGGACTTGAAGATACCCACGGTATTTTGGGCATACATGACCACATGCAAGAAATTGATAGGACAAACACCATTCAGACTGGTGTATGGACAAGAATTTGTGGTTCCATTAGAATTTTTGGTGCCTACTCTGCGCATAGCAGCAATTACAAACATGACAGAATGAGGCATGGTATAGAAAAGGCTAAATCAACTGACCATCATGGAGGAAGATAGGATTCTAGTAGGGTTCCACTAGGAAGTCCAGAAAGAAAGAGACAAATCTTGGCATGACAGACATATAAAGAGGAAGGGTTTTAAGGAAGGAGACCTAGTCTTAATGTATGACAACAAATCCCTTCAGCACCCAGGAAAACTTAGAATGCATTGGTTAGGACCATACAAAGTAAATACTGTCACGGATGGGGGAGTTTTACAGTTGAAGGATTTAGGAGGAACAGAACTTAGAGGGATGATCAATGGGAGTCAATTGAAGTTGCACAGGGCCAGTCAAACCTCGGGCATTTAAAAAAAAAAAAAAACAAAGAGGAGATACTGCGTCGAAAAGATGAACATTTAACAAAGGCATAGGGTGCCGATAAGAGAATGAGTGTGCACACTCATGAATGCCAACGCAGTGGAGGAAAATTCCAACGGTCACTATAAGAGGGAAAGAGGAAAAAATAGGAAAGAAGGATACAACAAACAACTACCAATGGACAACGATTATAAAACTTAAATAAAAAAACTGACTGACGGGACGCTGCATTAATCGTGCCAATTGGTGATGGCAAGGGAATTCAATAGAAAGTACGTGGGAAGTATCGGTTCAATTAAAACGTCAATGAGGTAACGTCTCTAAGAAGCTTCACATAATTCCTATATAAACTAGTACATGGGACTGGGAAGGTTATTGTGAAAGTGAGAAAAAGCAGAGACAAATAGAGAATACAGAGCTGAGAGAGAAGTTTCCAGAGCTTACATAGGCTACCACATTTGGCGGACAACAATTTGAACACCATGACACCACCCAAACAAGGAGAACCGAACCAAACTAGTCAACAACCCCAAAAACGCCAAATCCTCACTGCAAGCATAGGGAAGCAAATGACAACCACTTCAGCCTCCAAAAGTCGTCAATGTGGACAAAATCCCGTTGCCCGATATGACACCAGGAAGCCCCACACCTATTGTGGAGGAAACCCAACAAACAACACCAGTGGGCATGGACATGGATGCACCAGAAGGGGGACAAGGACAACAAGTTGAGGACACACACAATCATTCACACTCTGGAAACCCTCAAGAGCACCCGAGAGTTAATGGGATGGTCCTGAACCAGGAGGAAACGACCGCACTAGAAATATTACACACAACCACGCTGGAACAACCACAGGAGGGCACAATGGAAGATGTCATTGGCTGACCAGACAAGTATGCAGAAGAGTGAACAATGGAGGCTGGAACCTCAAATCAACAACCACAACGGAAGAGAAAGCAGGTGGTACAAAGGTCACCAGGCAGGAAAGTCACCACAATGTTGGCATGTTTTACAAGAAGAGTGTGCTTGTCATTGATGGAAAGAACAACAGTGACAAAGAAGGGAAATATTGGAAGAGATATCCCTTTCCAAAAGTGCAAACGAGGTCCAAGAGAGGGACTCGCATGAGGAGAAAATTTCGAGACCTTTGAACGCTTAGAGAGATCATAAGCTTAGGAGAGAGGGAGAAAACGACCGTTGGATCATAGCATATAGGACCAAAACCCATATGATCGAAACAAGGTGAATGATCCTTAATTCTTTACACAAGCAGGAGAGAGGACTTAACAAAGTTCGGAAGTCCCGAAGTAGTTTGGGACCATTCATCATCAAGGAGGAAAGGTGGTGTAATATCCACAACTCTGGAAGTTCGTGGATCAAAAGGAGGTGAAATAGCCGAAGTAATTTGAGACTATTCATCACCAGGAGGAGAATATGGTTCATTGATCATCGGGAGATACATGTCAGCAGACCGTGAGTTCAAGAGGGAGCAAAGTTTGATATTTGAAATCCCCGAAGTCTGGAGAGCCGAATATCCGGAGTAAATTTCAACCATCAGATCTAGAGGGATACGTGGCAATGGATCGTGAACTCCATAGAACTCACTTCAAGAGTTTTTAGTTGGGATATGAAACTCCTGAAGCCCGGAGAACCGGAGAGCCAAAGTAAATCTCGATCATCCTATTATCTGAAATAGATCTCAGTCGTCAGATTGTCTGTAGTAAATCTCAAGCATTGGATCGTCCAAAGTGGATTTGGGCCATATGATCCAGAAGAGATGTGGCATAAATCTGTGGATTTCGAGTAAAGGCCCGAAGTAAGCTTCAACCATCTGATTCAAGGGGACACACATCGTTAGATCGTGGACACTGATTGAAACATTCCGGGAGCAAGTGAGTGTAGAGGAGTTGAATCTCCCGAAGGCTGAAGTCCCAAAGTGAATGAGGATTGTTGATTTGAGGAGGACATGTGGTAGGAATCTGTGGACTCTGGCTAAAATCATTTTGGGAGAGTGTGAAGGTTGAGAATTGAAATCGTCAAAGCTCGGAGTAGCGAAGCAGATCTCAACCATTGATCGAGAAAGGGGACACAGGACTGTCGATCTAGTTGAGAGGTAAAATTCCCGAAGTAGAGGCAGATTCACCGATTGAGAAGTACAGGTGTCCATGGATCATCAACTCCAAAATATTGGCATACGAAGGAAAGAAGGGTTTGAGAGTTGAAACTCCCAAATCCAGGATCACAGAATAAATCAGAGTCATTGATTTAGGAAGGTTAGATTTGATCCACAGAACTTGAAAGGATAGATCTGAAGCGTCAGTTCAGGACCACTGTCAATATCGTGAGATCGATGGTCCCTTCGCATTGTGGGGTCAGAACATGCTTGGATCTTAATTTTTCGTGAGCGGGCTGCAATAAAAACAACGGTATCACCAAAGGCATACGTGGAGCTCTGTAGTGAATTGTGGGGAGAAAAGAGGATTTCCCTCAAATCACCTTTGGTCGTGCCCTCAATCACATGGTCACATGAGAACATCGCCCAAGGTCACATTCATGGAATATTGAAGAAGGAGCTAGCACTGCTAGGCTCCACATCATAGCTTATGCATTGAAAAGTCAAAAATAATCTACGTGTATAATCCAACGACGTTGATCAAACTGAATCTGATCGAAGGGTTGTTGTTTCATCTCTTGATTTATTGATCAATTACGATTCAGTTACACTAACTGAATCATTGTTCTTGAGCAGTTGAATCATTGTTCATGAGTGTTGGAATCATGATTCCTGAGCGTTTTTTAGATTCTTGACTTGAGCATTAGAGATGTAGAGTGTAACGGATGATGAGAGTAGGAATAAAAGAAAAATGTTGTGACAGAGAGAGGTTGTTGTTTCTCTGTAAAAAGTAGTCGAACTGTAAGCAATTAATATTACAGCATGAACTGAGGGAGAAAATGAAGAGGTGAACATAAGCTGGACAGAGAAGAAATGGTGAAAAAAACAGACTATAGAAGAACTTAAGTGCAAGAAGATGTGAGTAGGAAGACATGCAGGCAGAGCAGAACAGTGTAGAAGAACAATGATGAGACTAGTAAACCATTGATAAATATTGTATCATTGTAATACATTTTAGCAAGAAAAGATTTATATCTTAGGGTGGTAGGGTGGTACTAGGGAGGATTGTTGTCCTCAGAGTTTAAGGCGGGTTCTTGAACACGGGGAGTTGTAGCTTCCATTTGGTTGCAGCCAGAAAAACCAAGGTGGTAGGGTGGTGCAAGGGAGAACCATTGTTCTCTATTATACAGGTTGGTGCATGTGTGACTGGAAGTTGGTTCTTCCATCCAGTTGGTGTTGGAACACTTAGGGAGTTGGTGCTTCCTTCTAGTGGGTGCTAGAGAAACCAGAGGGTTTGTGCTCTCTACAAGTTACAGCTTGTTAAAGAAGAGGTTGTAGCCTCATTTTTATTTGGTGCTCAAAGAAATATGATGTACAGAACTTAAAATATTTCCTATGATTCGAAGAATAAGAGGTTTTCTCCCTTTATGGGCTTCCTCATGAATATGTGTCTTTTTGTATATCATTTGTGTGATTGATGTTTGTTATTTATATTGCTCATGTCTTGCATAATCTTGATGATCACTTAGAGAAGGTTAATAATATTTTAATAGGCATAAAATTGTTTAATAATGGTAACAATTGATTNGTTGTCTTAGTAATTCCAACAATTGGTATTAGAGCGGGTTCCTTTTATTTAAAGGTAGATAAATAAGCTTAAACATGACAAGACATGAAGGAACTTCAACCAATAATCCTCTTATGTTTGATGGAACAAATTTTGCCTTCTGGAAGGTTAGAATGAGAACATACATCATGGCCTTAGGTGCTGATGTTTGGGATGTTGTAGAGACTGGATATACAAAACCTGTTTTGTTAGCTTCCAAAGATGATAAGTTAAAATTTAGCTTCAATGCACAGGCAATGAATTCTATCCTGAGTGGGCTTGCTAAAGTTGAATTTGTAAAGGTCATGCAACTTGAATATGCCAAAGAAATATGGGGTAAACTTATTAGCAGTTATGAAGGAGATGAGAAAGTAAAACATGTCAAACTTCAGACACATAGATTGAAATTTGAACAACTAAATATGAATGAGGATGAAACAGCTAGTAAATATTTTTTAAGAGTTGAGGAGCTTTTGAATGCCATGAAGGGTCTTGGTGAGAAGATTGAAGATGCATTTTTAGTTCAAAATATTTTAAGATCTTCGCCTGATAGATTTAATCCAAAAGTTTTTGCAATAGAAGAACTAAATGATCTTAAAACTCTGTCTATTTATCAACTCCTAGGAACTCTAACTGCTTATGAAATAAGGATTAGAAAATATAAATCCACCACTAGAGAAGCATATTTTAAAGAAGACACGAATATTGATTCAGAATTATATGATATCGAGGAAAAATTTGTGAGAAGGTTAAAGAAAGGATCAGGGAAATACCAAGGCAAGTTGCCCTTCAAATGTTTTAACTGTGGAAATATAGGTCACTTTGCATCTAAGTGTCCACACAAGAATAAGGACTAGAACTCTGAAGGTGAAGAGAAGTACAAATCCTAGAGATTTGGTAAAACGAAAAGTTTATGTGTAAACAATGATGACTCTTCAGAAGACACAGATAGTGACTCTTCCTGTGAAGATAAGGTTAATGAATTTATCTTATGGTCAAAGAGGATTACGATAATAAAATCATAGGAAGTGATGTTAATGATGAAGAAGATGTGGTTGATATGGAAGTTGAACTAATCAATTCTTTAGAAGAGATTGACAGACTCATAATTAAGAAGAGAAAACAAAAACAATTGTTGATACAGTTTGAAAAGAATGGTAAAAAACCTGATGCATTCTTTGCCCTGCTAAAAGTGGAGTTAGAATAGGAAAAGAAAATAGAGGACACTCTAAAACAATAGTTATCAAAGAAGTTTAGGCAAGATGAAAAGCCTTGGAAGAAGAGGTAGTAAAAACTAGAAAAGAGATGGAGAAGTTTAAATCATTGTGTCTCCAAAATCTTCCAAGCATTAAAGCCTCAGTAGAACTAAATGGAATTATGAGAAAATAGAGATCTCCTTTGTTGAAGACTGGTTTAGGCTATGTAAGTGGTTCAAGCAACAAACAGACAAAAAGAAAAGAGCCGGTAAATATGATCAAGCTTCAAGTCAACAGACAATCAAACCATGTGAGTACTCTGCCACCAAAAGCTAATAAAGACAAGATGATCCCTGATCAAAAACAAAGATATCAGAAGATGGAGAAAAAAATTCCAAGAAGAAGGCCATCCTTAAGGTACCAATTTTTTTTTCATGGTTATTGTTTTTACTGCTCTAATTTTGGTCATAAGATTGCAAATTATCAAATTAAGTTTAGAGACATGCAACCGAGAAGATTAATAAATAAAAAATATTTGCAACATAGAACTAAACAGCCAATGAGTAGACAAAGTTGCACCAATCACTTTGACCTATTGAACAATGAGCTCAAATGTTATAATTTTCATAAATTCGGCCACAGCTGCAAACTGCCATCTAAAGAATTACAAAGCAGATCCAAGGATAAACCCTTATCTAGAAATACCAGCACATGGAAAAAGAAAGATAGTGAAAAATATGGTCTAGTACTTTCAGCTCAAAGACAAAAGAACCTCTGGTATATTGACAGTGGATGTTCCAAACACATGACTAGAGACAAAAGTAAGTTTCTATCTCTAAGTGAAAGAAAATCAGGAAATGTAACCTTTGGAAATGATGCACCAGGAAAAATAAAAGGTAAAGGAATGGTAAGTTTAAGTAATGGCAAAGGGAAATCTCAAGATGTGTTGTTTGTAGATGGTATGAAGCATAATCTGCTTAGTGTTAGTCAAGTTTGTGACAGAGGATGTAAAGTTGTTTTCACTTCTAAAGATTGTAAAATACAATCTGTGAATTTAGGAAAGTTGATTGCAAAAGGCATAAGAACATAAAACAATGTCTATGTTTTGAAAGAAGAAAGAGAAGAATGTCACTTAAGAAAATATGATGAAAGACGGTTATGACATAGGATACTTGGAAACCTAAATTTTGATCATCTAATCAAACTTAGAAACAGTGGGGAAGTAAAATATCTTCCAAAAATATCAAAGCCATATGATTCTGTATGCAAACATTGTCAAATAGGAAAGCTCACTCGGACACAGTTTAAATCTAAGAACTTTGAATCAACAGAGAAACCTCTTCAGTTAGTACATATGGATTTATGTGGACCATCAAGGAAGGAAGGTACAGGAAAATAAAATTACTTCATGTTGATTATTGATGATTATTCTATACTTACATGGGTTGCCTTTCTGAAAGAAAAATATGAAGCATTTGAAAAATTCAAAGTGTTTAAGGCTCTGAATGAGAATCAAACAGGAAAAATATATAAGGCAGTAAGGTCTAACAGAGGAGAAGAGTTCAATTCAAGGGACTTCAAAAAAAAAATTTATAAACATGGGATCAAAAGAGAGCATACTATTCCAAGGACTCCACAGCAAAATGGAGTAGTTGAGAGACAAAATAGATTAGTTCAGTAGATGGCAAGATCAATGATGAATGAAAGGAATATTGCTTAGACATATTGGGTAGAAGCAATTCATACAACTATACATATTCTTAAAAAATCTCATCTCAGGCCACAAAGTGACAAGACTCCTTATGAACTATGGTTTGGAAGACCTACTTCAATCAAGCATTTTAAAGTCTTTGGGAGTAAGTGTTATATCAAGAACAATGATGAAAATCTTGGAAAATATGATGATAGGGCTGATGAAGGTATCTTCTTAAGGTATGCTACAAACAGTAAAGGATATAGATGCTATAATAAAAGGCTGCATAAATTGGTTGATTGTATTGACATAAAATTTGATGAAGAAATCTCGGTACGAGATGTAAGCAGTGTTGAATCAACAACAGAGGATATATTTGAAGTTGAAGATGAACAGGTCCAAGAATCAGAAAGAGAATACTCGGAGTCATGTGAAGATACAAATACTCAGGCAGACTCAAATCAGTAGACAACATCAAATCCTCCCACTATAATTACTCAAAACAATCATCCTGCAAGTCAGATAATTGGTGAGAAATACAAAGGTGTACAAACTAGGAGAAGGATAATCAAAGACACTGAGCAATCACATATAGCCTTCATATCCATGGTGGAACTCAAGAAATTTAATGAAGCCAGTAAATATGTAAATTGGTTAAAATCAATGAATGAGGAACTGGATCAAATTGAGAAGAACAATACTTGGGAGCTTGTTCCTAGACCTGCAGATAAGAATGTAATTGGCACCAAATGAGTGTTTAAGAATAAAATGAATGAGAAAGGACAAATTGTTAGGAATAAAGCCAGATTGGTCTGTAATAGGTATGCACAAGTTGAAGGACAATATTTTGATGAAACTTTTGCACCAGTGGCAAGATTGGAAGCCATCAGAATATTTCTTGCCTATGCATGTCATAAGAACTTTAAAGTATATAAGATGGATGTTAAGTCAGCATTTCTTAATGGATATCTAGAAGAAGATGTATATGTGGATAAACTTGAAGGATTTTCACTGATGCATAATCTTGACTATGTATGTAAGTTGGAAAAGGCATTATATGGACTGAACCAGACACCATGAGCCTGGTATTATAGACATGAAAAATTTCTACAAGATAAAGGGTTAAAGAAAGGTATTGTTGGCAATAATCTATACATTAAGTCTAAAGGTGATGATTTATTAGTTTTTTTGGTTTATGTAGATGAAATTATTTTTGGATGTACCAATGACCCTTTAGTTCGGTGGTTTGACAATTCTATGCAAACTGAGTTTGAAATGTCCTTGATAGGAGAACCATCATATTTTCTTGGTTTACAAATCAATCAGAGTTCTGCAGAGCTATCTATCTCTCAAGGAAAGTATTTGAAAGAGATGTTAAAGAAGTTTCAGATGGAAGATTCTACAACTGTGATCACACCTATGGTGGTTGGTTTCAATCTCAGTAAATATGATATTTCACCTGATGTTGATCAAAGAACATATCGATCATTGATAGGCAATCTTTTGTACATCACAACATCTCATCCTGATATAATGAAAGTTGTTGGAATGGTAGGTCGTTATCAATCTGGTCCTAAACAAATTCATTTAGCAACTATCAAAAGGATATTCAAATATTTGAAGGGTACAATGACTTATGGTCTCTAGTATCCTAGAAATCAGAATTTTCAATTAACTGCATATTCAGATGTTGATTGGGAAAACTGTTTGGATAAGAGAAAGAGCACCAGTGAAGGTGCATTCTTCTTAGGTGATTCATTAGTAGCATGGATTAGTAAGAAGCATGGATCTATTTCATTATCAACTACAAAGGCAGAGTACATTGTTGTTGCTACTTGTTGCACTCAAATCTTATGGATGATACAAACTCTTGTAGATTTGAAGGTAACTTATACTAATCCCATTCCACTTCACTGTGATAACACCAGTTCCATTAGTGTCTCGAAGAATCCTGTTCTCCATTCAAAGACTAAGCATATACCAATAAAGTTTCATTTTCTCAAAAAGAAGGTTACAAAGAGAGTTGTTCAGCTGAATTATATTCCTTCCATAGAACAGATAGTTGATATCTTCACTAAACCGCTTGCAAAATCTCAGTTTGAGTATCTTAACTAGAAGTTGGGTGTGACCTTGTTATCAAGTTAAAACAGTCTATTTGATCAGGGGGAGACTTCTCATTGCATCTCTGTTCAGTGGGAGAATAGAGTCACTCTAAGTTTTCTTTGACATTGATGTCAAAGGGGGAGAAAAGTTGTGGTCTGGATTCTATAGTTGGAGGTCTAAGCAGAATAGTTCAGCCTTTCATGGTTTCCATCAATGCTAAAGGGGGAGATTGTTGGCATGTTTTATAGGAAGAGTGTACTTGTCATTGATGGAAAGAACAACAGTGACGAAGATTATCAAGCTCGGAAGAGATAGAAATTTCCAGAAGTGCAGACAAGGTCCAAGAGACGGACTCGCCGGAGGAGCAAAGGTCGAGAACTTTGAACACTTAGAAAACCTTCTAAGTTAGAGAGATTAGAAGCTCAGGAGAGAGGGTGACAGTGACCGTTGGATCACAGCACAGAGGACCAACATCCGTCTAATCGAAACAAGGTGCACGAGCCTTAACTCTTTTCACATGCAAGAGAGAGGACTTACCAAAGTCTCGAAGTCCCGAAGCAGTTTGGGACAACTCCGGAAGTTTATGGATCAAAAGGAGGTGAAATAGCTGAAGTAATATGAGACCGTTCATCACCAGGAGGAGAATTTGGTTAGTTGATCATCAAAATATACATGCCAGTAGACCATGAGTTCAGGAGGGAGAAAAGTTTGAGATTTAAATACACGAAGTCCAGAGAGCTAGAGAGATGGAGTAAATTTCAACCATCATATCTAGAGGGATACGTGGTGATGGATCGTGAACTACAGAGAAATCACTTCGAGAGTTTTTTAGTTGAGATCTGAAACTCCCAAAGCCCATAGAACCGGAGAGCTGAAGTAAATATCGATCGTCCGATCATCCGAAATAGATCTTAGTCGCCAGATCCTCCGTAGTAAATATCCAGCATCGGATTGTCCAAAGTGGATATGGGTTGTCTGATCCAAAAGAAACGTGGCATAAATCTATGGATTTTGCGTAAAGGCCCAAAGTAAGCCTCAATCGTATGATTCAAGGGGACATGTGTCTTTAGATCATGGACTCCAGGTGAAACACTCTGGGAGCAATCGAGTGTAGAGGAGTTGAATCTCTCAAAGGCCAAGGTACCGAAGTGAATGAGGATCATTGATTTGAGGAGGACACATGGCAGGAATCTGTGGACTCTGGCTAAAATAGTTTTGGGAGAGTGTGAAGGTTGAGAATTGAATTCGTTGAATCCCGGAGGAGTGAATTAGATCTCGATCGTTGATCGAGAAAGGGGACACATGACCGTTGATCTAGTTGAGAGGTAAAATCCCTGAATTAGAGGCAGAGTCATCGATTGAGAAGGACATGTGTTCGTGGATCATCAATTCTGGAAGATTGACGTACAGAGGAAAGAAGGGTTTGAGAGTTGAAACTCTCGAAGCCCATATCACAGAATAAATCGCAGTCGTTGATTTAGGAAGGTTAGATCTGATCCACAGAACTTGAAATGATAGATCTGAACCATCAATTCAGGAGAACCATCAAGATCATGATATCAATGGTCCTATCTCATTGCGTGGTCAGAACATGATCGAGTCTTATTTTTTCATGAGCAGGCCACAATCAAAACCACAGTATCGCCAAAGGCATATGTGGATCTCTGTAGTGAATTGCGGGTAGAAAAGAAGATTTCCCTCAAACAAACTTTAGCAGCACCCGCAATCACGTGGTCACATGAGCGCATCGCCCAAGGTCACATCAGCAAAAGATTGAGGAAGGATCTAGCACTATTAGGCACCACATCGGAGGTTACGCATTGAAAAGTCAAAAATCATATGCATGTATAATCCAATGACGTTGATCAAACCAAATCTGATCGAAGTGTTGTTGTTTCATCTCGTGATTTCTTGATCAGTTACGATTCAGTTACACTAACTGAATCATTGTTCTTGAGTGGTTGAATCATTGTTCTTGAGCATTGGAATCATGATTCCTGAGTGTTTTCTAGTTTCCCGACTTCAGCGTTGGAGATGCGGAGTGTAACGGATGATGAGAGCAAGAATAAAAGAAAAATGTTGTGACAGAGAGAGGTTGGTGTTTCTCTGTAAAAATTAGTCGAACTGTAAGCAATGAAGATTACGACATGAAATGAGGGATAAAATGCAAAGATGAAGAACATAAGTTGGACAAAGAAGAAATTGTGAAAACAACAGACTGTATGAGAACTTAAGCACAAGAAGATGCGAGCAGGAAGACACTGATGCAAGCAGAGCAAAGTAGTGTAGAAGAACAGTGATGAGACTGGTAAGCCATTGATAAATATTGTATCACTATAATAAATTTTAGCAAGAAAATATTTATATCTTAGGGTGGTAGGGTGGTTCTAGGGAGGACTGTTGTCCTCAGAGTTTCAAGTGGGTGCTTGAACACAGGGAGTTGTAGTTTCCATCTGGTTGCAGCCAGAAAAACCAGGATGGTAGGGTGGTGCAAGGGAGAACCATTGTTCTCTGTTATACAGGTTGGTGCCTATGTGACTGGAAGTTGGTGCTTCCATCTAGTTGGTGTTGGAACACTTAGGGAGTTGGTGCTTCCTTCTTGTGGGTGCTAGAGAAACTAAAGGGTTGGTGCTATGTACAAGTTGCAGCTTGTTAAATAAGAGGTTGTAGCCTCATTTTGAGTTGGTTCTCAAAGAAAGATTATGTACAGAACTTAAAAGGCTTCCTATCATTCAAAGAAGAAAAGGTTTTCTCCCTCTATGGGTTTCCTCATGAATATTTGTCTCTGTGTATATCATATGTGTGATTGACGTTTGTTATTTCTGTTGCTCATGTCTTGCATAATCTTGATGATCACTTGGAAAAGGTTAATAATATTTTAATAGGCATAAAATTGTTTAAGCATAGTAATAATTGATTCACCTCCCCCCCCCCCCAGGTGTCTTAGTAATTCCAACACACAGCCATTGTCTTGTCGTGCATTCAGGAAGGGGTACGTATAGCAGGATATATGTTAGGCTACGTGGATAAATTGAGGTACTCATACCACGACATGACGGACATGGAAAAGTTCCCAGAGTTCACCAAGAAAGTCTACCTACAGACTGTGGGTATAAGACCCTTTAGTGAACCAATTAATTAACCAGTCCATTCGGCAGATAGACTAGCCAGAAATGGGATCCTAGGCCTATTGGACATCCTGCACTTTGGTAGGGGACAATATGCAAACAACCACATCAAGAAGTTGATGGTAGCCACCCATGGCGGATACTCGTGGCTAGAACAACTCGTCTCAATATACGTAGAGATTATTGCATACATAATAGGGATGCCATCACGGGGTGAGGATCCCACTCAGTTCCTTGAGGACAAGATGAAGGAGAAAGCATTGGTCGAGGAAATGAAGAAGAAATATGGTACCGAAAGGGGGTCGCGTGAAATCATAATCAAGCGTATTAGTGACACCATGACAATAATGGCCACAAAAATTATGGCATGCAAATTACTCAGGAAATGCTGCAAGGAGGAAGTCTCGACTAGGGTTGTTGCAGCTGCAGAACAGTGTGTGGAGGGCACCACACTTAGCTGGGCCCCTTATTTGTTGAATCTATTCCTGGATGACTGCAAGGATGCGCAGGATCTAGGGATATAATTTCACTATTCATGGATACTCATCTTGATAGCCTTGATTGGATGGAAGGAGTCGAAGTATTCATTCTTTGGCACTAGACCCAATCCTTTCCACAGAGCATGATACTTATCATTGGGGGCTGCTTCGAACCCCAAGAACAAAAAGGAAAATGCAGCCATATTTGAAGGATATCACAACGTCCTACAGGAGAGCATCACCAACACTTCGAGGGTGACACCGGAATAAATCGCACAGTATCAGGGCATAGCCAACTTCAAATCCACTAGACATGAAATGTGGATCCAGGAACAGAAATATCTCGATAATCAATGGCTACAACTGCACTACTGCATCAAGGAGGAGGACATAGAGATGGCCATCCAATATTGGGATGATGACTGGAGGATTCCAGTCCTTAATCAATAAATACCCACAGAAATGGAGGAGGAGGAGGTAAGACAGGAACAAAGACCTACGGAAGAGATAACATTGCCCAAGAAACCAAGGACAAGTCAGAACAAGGTGCAACAGAAAAAGGGGGGCATCCAAGAAAGGAACCCATGTGGGGAAGAATAAAAACACACAGATGCCACAGGTACAAGAGAAACATACTGAGATAGCACATGGAACCACATCAATTTCTACTCAGCAGGAGCAAGGCCAAACTAAGAGGCCAATCATCCAGACGGGGGTTCCGCACAAAAAGGCGAAGGCACACAGAGCGCCCCCAAAATACACAATCACCAAGGACGATGTGAACACGGTGGCCCAAATGGTCCAGGATCACACAGTCGAGGATTTTGACAATGCTTAGCTCCAAGGGGACATGATTGAGGAAGAAATGGAATACATGCGACAACTCCTCCAGTAGCTCAGAGAAGCATAGAAGACCGACAGTAGCGTAGGAATAGTCCCATCAGCATCACAGATATGAGGCGATGTTGGATCAAGCATGCAGGATAGGATCCAGATGACAACACGACCGAGCTCGAAATTTCACGTCACAACCAACATGTTGCGCATGGAAAAAATCATGAGGTAGACACCCCTAAAGGACTTGGCCCAAATATAGTTGGTATTGATGCGGATACCAACCAAGGCCTTGTATAAACTACAAGTCAGCATACCACAGGAGGTGCAGTCATGCACACGCACAAAAGCAGTGGAATTGGAACAGGAAAAGGACAATCAAGACAAGCTGGAATTGGTACTCGAGCAGGCTAAGCTAGAGACCAAAGATGAAAATGACCGCGCGGATAAGCTAGAGTAGGAATTGGTCGTAGCCTATGAAAAAATCCCAAAGAGCAGGCAGACAACCAAACTCATGGTGACATAGAAGATTAATCATATTTTTCATATTTTTCATATAGGAGATCCAGCACCTCCGGGAGAAGCTCATACCTACCACTCCACTAGAGGTGAAGGAGCAAAGGAAGCAGAAGGAAACAATGCAGATAAATGAGATAGAGTGACAAGTCCACACTGCAATCGACTTGTTCAAGAAGGCAACACAGCTCTGACAAAGTTGGAAGAGGATCAACAGGTCTAGCAGTGGGACCAGGAAGAAGAAAGGGTAAGTGCAACTATCTAGGACCTCAAGCAGAAGCAGAAGACAATGTCGATCACAAAGCGCATATAAGGAGCACGGGATATGATGAAACTGCATGCATAACTCATAGTTGCGCAAACATAGAAAAAGGAGCGCCAAGATCAAATGGAACTGCTCCAGGAGCAAGCAGTAGAGGTCATTGCATAGGCTGAAAAAGAAAAAACAAACATGGCACAAACCCAGGCAAAGTGCACATGGATGGTCAGCAATGAGATTGCAGTGCAAGTATTGGAAGCACTTACGGAAAAGACCATGCAGGCCCAAAAACAAGAAATGGAGCTCATAGAGAAGTTCCAAGCGATAAAAAGAGAGATCGATGAAGCGTACCAGTTTTAGGTGGCTCGGGATGAGCCACATGTCAGTGTTGGGGGCATGTTGGATGTAGGTTGAATCAGAAAGAATGGCTATTTTTGGAAGAGAAGCATGCAAGAGGAAAGAGACAGTTGAAAGAAAAAGCAGCACGCGTGCATGCATGGAAGACCTAATGATGCTAGGGTTAGGGTTTTTGTAATATATTGTAATGGATCGTGAGCCAAAGAAAGGGAGAAGAGATATATACATAGAGCTTGAGAGCTAGAGAGAGAGAGAGGCGAGATATACAAATAAAGGAAGAGAACTATAGGGACTGTACGAGTTACTAAGCGGGTGAGATAAAAAGGTCATGAGCGAATCGATCTCGAGGGTTATGTCACAGGCTGGGGAGCCTAGTGCGATCTAGTCAGCCTCGCAGGGATTGAGGAGCCCGTGGGAATAAATAAGAATTAAGATTGTAACCATGCGCGACATGGAGATTTCCAAACTATAATAAAAGCCTTAGAGCCAGATCTTTGTGGACGTAGGCCAACAGGGGGTGAATCATGGTAAAACTGTGTTATGTGACTAAATGAATGTGGTTTTATGCCTGATTAGTTGATGGATGTTGAATTAATGAAGTGACTAAGTAAATATGGTGTACCACATGCATGCATAGAATGTGTTGAAAC
>ML810244.1:62824-88317 GCA_009831015.1 Picea engelmannii
AATTAATCCAATGGTATAAAAGATTTTTAAATATTGGATCCGCCCTTTGTTTAAAAAGTCAAAGAACTAAGACAACTTCCAAAGTATCGGGTTTTGGGGTTTTGCGATACAAAAAGTTAGACATAAAGTGAACTCCAAAATCCCGAAATGCAAAGTCGCAAAATTATTTTAAATTTAAACCGAGTTAATTAAAACGATTAAAAATGCTTAACGTTAATTAAAAATTGTCGTAATATTGCGTTTCATAAATCTTTCCTCAAACAATGAACTCCAAATCCCGATATACAAAGTCGCGATACCCTTATTTCATTAAGATTAATTAAAAAAAAAAGGTTAAACTTTCTTAATATCAATTTAAACCAGTCATAATTTCAGGAATCGGGAATTTATCATTCATCACGCCCAAAAAACCTGAAGAATGAAGTCCCGGAAACATTAAGTTCTTAAGAATGTTTAATTTAACCTCTAACCAAAAATTAACGATATAAATTGATTTTTCACACATTCGTGTTTCTAGATATTTCAATGTTGTTACAACCAAAACTCTCGCTCGCGAATCGTTGAAATTTGGTAATATTTATTATGGATCAACGAAAATATTTTATAGCATAAGGCACATATCTCCAGTTGTACCCTCCTCATTAAATCAAATAAATTCATTTTCCATAGAAGCACGCTCGAATAGGGGCAGACTGGGGATGAATAAAAGTTTTTATTTCAAATTTCATTCTCACTTTCAACAAAGTAGTAAGTTTTACTCAAGAAAATCTTACGCCTTCTCCTCTGTAACATGTATTCTCTTTTTATCACAGGCATCATGGCAACCAAGAAAATGTTGAAGAAGAGTGATGAGGCCGGTGAAGGCTCAAATCTGAACTCGGACATTCTGTCTGATACCACACCACATGTTGTAGATTCAATCTGGTCCTGGATGTAGATTTTTGAAATCTTGGAGCATGAAGTCATAAATTTCCCAGATGATTATGGAGACGAAAAGATTGATAAGCTTAGAACTAAACTCAAAGTTATAGCTGAAGCTGAACTTCATAAAATAGCTACGTGACTGAAGCTCATGCCATACAATGACATGATAAAATGGGCTCTGCAGAACACCGATGTGCAGACTAGGAGCATCATAAATCATCAAAAGGACGTCGTCGGCTCTTTCAAGCTAGAACACATTCAAGTAATGTAAAATCTATCCCATGTTTCTAAATATATTTATAATGCTACATTCGTAGAATATTTTCAACGAAAGGAATGTGAAGAATTCGACCGAACTTACCCAGATATAGTTAAAACATGGTGGGGAATTCCAACGAAATTTAGCGCTGATTCTCATGGTGATTATGCCACTGCATCATTAAATGAATATATGGTCTATATAGCCATGATTTTATGTAGGCTATTTGGAAGTAAAATCCCTACTCATTTCCCGATGGAATGGATATCAGTCATGCATGAGGTAGCCGAGGGTTTCACTTTCGATTGGGCTAAGATTTTGTCAGATAAACTAACCAAAGAAATTGTTGAGTACCAAATGGCGACGTCAAAAGGCCAACCTATAGCCTTTGATATGTCTGCGTATGTCATGGATGCCATATGTTACATAAATCCATTTCCATTGATGAATTAGAACTGGAACCCAACCTGCACAGAACCTATCCATTTTTATCATTCTAAATTATGGGAAGAAAAGGTAAAAGATTTATTTTATGAAATTTGTCATGATGTAGTGATTCTTGTGCATCAAACATTATATGGTTATCCACCCCCTCAGATTTTAGAGAAAATTATGGGAAACCTTAAAACAGTTGCAGATTGGTTTATTGAAGAGAATTCCTCTTATATCAGAGTTTTCGGATGCTCAATTCCCCCTCATGCTCTCCCAAATTTTCTACCTGATAGACTGGTGTGCAGAGAAGTGGCTTACCAAATAGTAATAGGGGGCATCAACAAAGAATTAAAAGCATCTCCAAAGAAATTATGGCCATCTTTCCCTCTGCAGGTTGGAAGGTTTTCATTACTAAATTTTGGCCATTCCAAGGTAGAGGCTGCAGCTTTGGAGAAAGTCAAACTGGTATATGTCGAGTTTATAAGGCATGATCCATTTCAAATTGTGGGAAGTCACCTAGCTTAATGCAATATGAAAACATATGAGCATGAAGACTCCCCATGTAATTACATATTCAAAGGAATCAGAGCTTATGAGGAGGTACTAGATAGAGTCCAAGCATTACCCCTTGACCTACAGGCCAACTTTTTCAATTTCCAAAAACACAGAGGAAGTGGGTTTCCCAACATACTACAGGGAGAATCAATAATCACTCCTCCAGAAAAAGGAATTATACCTCCAAGTTTTTAACCAAAGTCCTCTGGTAAACAGACTACCGAGGAAATCCCAAAGAATCCTGAAGTGTATTCACAAGGATTAGAAGCTTTGCAGGAAGAACATTCAGAGTCTGAAACAGAGTTTAAATCCGAAGCACTTCTAAAATAGAATCAAATGATACTCCCTTTATCATCAACTACTCCTGTTGATACCTCCAGAACAATAGAAGGAACACAATTAATAGAGTTAGGCAGTCCTATTACAACATTAACCCCTTTACAGTCAAGTTTTGGGACTCATAGTCTCAAAGTTTTATATGTAAGTGATCTTACCCCGATCCTTATTAAAGAGATACCTCCCTCCGACTTCTTTTTCAGTAAGAAGAGGAAAGTTGAGGTGAAATAATAAATGCACTCAAAAGAAGGTACAATGGTAAAAAAGCAAAGAGTATTATTAGATGGGAAAAATTTGGAAGATGAAGATTTTGCTACAGAAGTGGCAGGCTCCTTGGGAGCTTTTGCAACGACCAACTTATTCTCTGTTGATAATCTGAAGAAAGGTTGAGGTAGAGGAATCAGATGATAATTTAGTTGCAAGATCAAATAAGGAATACAGAGAATAACATCAAAAGCGAAGTCAGTAAAGGAATCGAACAGGCTAGAGCCAAAGATAGACAAGAAATTCAACAACTTAAATCTGATCTTGAAGAAATACACAAGACTGCTCAAGCAAGTCAAGGACGGGTCATTCAGCAAGACACGTTAGTAAGGAAGCTACAAGATAAATTAAGTTCTACTGAAAGCAAGGTTGTAAATATAACAGTGTTTCAAGATCAGGCACTAGAAGTGCAACAGAAACTGGAAGCAGCACAACAAAACATGTTTTCTAATTGAGAGATCATCCAAAATTATTTTCAGGAAGTAAATTAATCATTAGAGAATATTGATTTTAGAGAAAGAGAGGCAACTGCAGCCTGGTTCACTTTCCAAAAGGCGGTCATGTCATCTTCTAAGGAAGAAATATATGTAACTCCTAGGACTCCCAGATTGAATGTTGAAGGGAAAATCAGAGGCGACATAATATTAAATACATGGGAGACTAATATAGCCAAAAGTAAAAGAGCGGCCAAGGAAATAAAAGAGGATTGTGAAGAAATATTTTATCTACTTAACAAAGAATCACTATCCCTCAGGAATGATGATTATTCTGAAGTACTAGGACAGATTAACATTGTAAAACATCAACTAGACATCAAAGAAGGCCTAGAGACAACACAGGCTAGAATTTCACAACTAAAGAAGGTGTGTCAAGTGTTTCAAGCTAGGTGAAGGAAATACTTCAAAGAATCAATGAAGTAACATATGCATGTCATTCTGTCGGTATGAGATAGAGATAGAAAGTAACCAAGCGAAATGGTTCAAGTTTGTATTTTGTAACCATTAGTATCTAGGAGTAAGGAGAATTCCAATTGTCTAGGGTTGGTAACCTTTTGTATAAATATAGTTTCAAAAGACTAAAATGTGGCTATTTTTTTGCCGATTGTAATAGAGAAATTTCTCTTTTTCAAGAATTAATATATGCGTACAAACTAGAGACTCCATATTTCATCACTCTTGAGTTATGTGTTCTTCTTTTCTTTTATATTCCAGCATCTTTATTCATATGCCTTTGATGAATGTCTAATCACAACTTAGTACAACATCTACTGTGGTTATATGTTTATGTAGTTATCTAACTGTTTGCAGATTTTCCTTTGTATTAGCTATTAGCAAATACAAGACCTGTGAGTTAGTTAGATTGCCACATTTTATGGTTCATCAAAGGTTTCACATCCATTTTTCTTCTTTTGTAGAAGAGTGAGATTCTTTTGTGATTGATGCCTCATTTTGTTTTAACAAATTTATGTTTTTTTCTCATCACATTCATTATTTTCAAATTTGACTCAGATACGGAAAACGACCTTTGAATCGCTATACCATTAATTCAACTTTAGGAACTTTTCTCATATAATTGAAAATAGAAAAAGAAAACATAAAAAACAACAGATCTTTTAACTTTCTTTTCTCCATGGTTGTACCTGTTGCAAGACAGCCTAATATTGAGCCCGGTCTCACAGACCAGACCAACATTGAATTAAAATTGTTTAATACCATCTTAGAGACCACTAACACCCGGGTTGAACTTGAACATTCATGGGTAGTGATTGAACAGGACATAAGCATCCAAGAACGTTGGGAAGCTAGGCAAACATAGATTAGAAATCAACTATAGATTTCTTTCCCTTAAGAATTGATTTTCTTTTCATATTAAAAACTCTCTTTATTTTTTGGATGCCTTGACATTATACTTTGAAGCCTTAAGTATAAACTCAGGAACAACAGAATGAATTTTATTCTAGATGTTAAATGAACTTAACAAAGATCAAGGTGCAGATCTCACTCAGTCTCACGTTGCAAACACCTGAGTATTGCAGCCACCCATAGAGCTATCTCAGGTGAGACTGCACAGTGCACTCTATGTACTACATTTCCTTCTCGATGACCAGAGGGGTCGATAGTATTTAAGGGATTTTGTTGGGAAGCTTCTTAGTTATGAATCGAGGTCAATATGTAATGGTCAATAGAATCAAAATCCCTCAAGACCAATAAGAGTATATAGATAAAAGGGAATCAAAACCAACAACAACCCACACTAAATACCAGACAAACTAGATGGCTTGAATTTCTTAGTGACTTTGATGTTGAAATTAAACATATCAAAGGAAAAGAAAATCAAGTGATTGATGCAATCAACAAAACAAAACATGAGATGTGTATGGAAGCCATCAGCATATACAATATTGGTTTGAAAGGTCAAATTATTGAAGTAGAAAACTCAGATCAACAATATTTACAATTAAATCAAACATTGCAACAAGACAATTTACAGCAAAAATTTAAAAATTATGAGTTGTAAGAGGATGGAATTCTCACATACAAAGGAAAAATATATCTGGAAAATTACAAAGAGTTGAAAAATATAGTTCTGAGAGAAATGCACAATGTGCCATATGTTGGGCACCCAAGATATCAAAAATCAATTGCAGTTGTGAGGAGCCAATAGTTTGGGCCAAGAATGAAGAAAGAAGTGGCTAATTACATAGTCAGATGTCTAGAGTGTTAGAAGGTGAAGACTAGACATAGACACCCAACTGGGTTGTTACATACATTTCCCATTCCATAATGTAAGTGGAAGTAGTTATAGTGTATTTTATTACTAAGTTTCCCAAAATAGTGAAGTGGCATAATTCCATCATGGTAGTCGTGGAAACATTGACTAAGGATGCACATTTTATTCCAGTAAAGACTACACACAAGGCAATGAATATTGAAGAAATAAACATGAAATGAATTTATATGCTGCATGGAGTGCCCAAGGAAATAGTTTTAGACAAAGATCCAAAGTTTACATCCAATTTTTGGAAAGGGTTGTTCAAAGGCTTTGAGACAAATTTTGAATATCAGTACATCGTATCACCTAGAATCATATGGGAAAAAAGAGAGGACCAACAGAATAATTGAATACATGCTCAAATGTATGTGATGGAAAAACCATCAAAGTGGGAGGATTACATCCACTTAGTTGAATTTTCTTACAATAAAGGGTATCAAGACTCACTAAAATTGATCCCATTTGAAACATTGTATAACAGGAAGTGTAACACACTATTGAGTTGGGATAACCCAATAGAGAGAGTTTTCATTGGGCCAGATTTGTTGAAGGAAATGGAAGAGAAAATGACAAAGATTAGGAAAAATTTAAAGGCTTCCCATGATCGGCAGAAACGTTATGCATACAAGAAGAGGGTTTTCAAAGTGGGCGAACATGTATTTTTGAAAGTGAAAGTGAAGAGAATTTCGTTAATATTGGATTGCTACCCAAAGTTGGAAACAAGATATTGTGGGCCTTTTCGGATTTAGAAAATATAGGCCTAGTTGCATACATGCTAGAATTTTTTGCATCCCCAAGAGTGCATAATTTATTTCATGTGTCATTATTAAATAAATATGTTCCTGACCCTAACCACATAATTGATTATATTGTGATCCAAGTGGAGCATGAAGGAGATTTCCAGGTGGAACCAGTATGTATCCTAGACCATAAAGTCAAAATACTCATGAACAAAGAATTCGACTTGGTAAATGTCCAATGGGCCTACTATGGTCCTAAACGCAAAACATGGGAGCATGAAGAAACTATACAAGAGGAATACCCACAATTTTTGTCAATTTTGAAGAAAACATAAGCTAAAAATGCAAGGATTCATTTTTGGGAAGCTAGAGTTCCAAAACCACATCTCAGAATTCTTGGTCACCTATGTTGAAATCCCTAATAAAAGAATAATGCATCCCTAGGGATTGAGAGCAGTGAAGGGGGTGCATTCCTTGGGTCAGTAGGTTGAGTGAAAAAATATATTATGGTTGGAACTATTGTAAAAGGGTAAACAGATTGTATAATTTTGTTTTTAGAATATTATGATGTAAAAATGTACATGTATATCGGCATGGTGTTGTGCATTGAGGATGGTGCACAATTGTAGAGGAGGGGGAATGTAACAATGTTGTATACGAATACTAGTTTTGCAAATAAACTTCATAAATAACCATGAATAAAATAAAATCATTCACTGAAACATTGAACACAAGAATACAGAAAACCCTTGTGGTAGGTTAACGCCATCTATTAATCATTCAGGAAGGATAAAACTCCTCAAGAAATACTTGCTTGTACAACAACAATATTATTCACCATGCCAATTACATTGCTTACACTTCCTTATATAGCATTCTATATCTCCTAGGAACCTTCTAGAGAAGGTATCTTCTAGAAATATCATTTATTATCTCTAACTACCCTTTTATTCTATCCAACTACCATAGTTGGACTTAATTAATACCATGGTGGACCTATTCCACCTTACATTGAATGACCTCCACTCTTAATATATAACCCCCTTCCCATTGGGTACCTCTCGTATTACCAACCATATTACCTCCCTAGGTATATTACATTCCACCCCCCTTAAGCATGTTTCTTCCCCAAAACATGAGAAGAGACCATATGATATAATCGATTGAGAATTGTAGATAACTGGGACCAAGTACAACCATCCATCCATCCTAATGGAAGATGGAAATGATATCCAATTGTTTCCTTTCCACGTTGTTTTGCATCATGCCAGTGATGCCATGGGATTGGTCTGCAAGCTTGATGTCTTCCTGCAGTGTTGGTAGTCCTCCATGCACCTCTTGATTGGTGTCCTTTCTAGTTCCCCACTACTGCATAAGTGTGTGGATGCTCATGCCATTTTCATGATTATTGTTGTTTCTCGATATGATGTGGATGGAAATATACAAAAACTATAGGAATTTGTTCCTTTTTCTTCAAATATCCAACTCCTTGTGCCTTTGAGTCAATAAAATCCTTAACTTTTTTACTATTTTCTTCATGTGGCTTTGCTTCATCCACTTTTGTAGACTCGACCTCTGACTCCACATTTGATTGTACAATAAATTTTGTGTTGATCATCATGGGGACTTATAACTTACTAAGAGACACATCCTGCAATGTGATTTTCTTTTTCTTGTACCGCATCTTCAAAAACTTCTTTTACACATTAATATTAATTGTACCAGCTGATTCTATCCAAGGATATTCCAAAACAATATCCATATCAGGCATATCTATAGCATGAAAAAAAGAATGCAACACATAGTTATCCATGGTATTCTTCAGATATTTAAAAAATTGAACAGTTTCCCCCTCAACCTATGTGTTGTGAATATTCTTTGCAGGAATTTGCAATTTATTAACCAATTGAACATCAATAAAATTTTGTTGGCAACTAGGGTTAATATAAATGATGACATTTTCTTTATGAATACAACCATGAACTTGTAATATAGATTTTCCACATAAACCCTTGTTGCTCCCTTTATCAATATGAGACCATTTATCTAAAAGTAATTTTTCAAATGCTTCATCAGAAAGTTTCATCAATTGGCTATAACAATGTGATTTCCACCAAATGGTGGCATCACCTTGTAATTTATACTCTACCCAATATTTCCACTTCTCTTTCCAAGATGATTTCCTGTCTTTTATGAATTATTCAATACTAGGGCCATTATCTTTTCTAGTAAAATTCATCTTGTTGGGAATAAATATGCAACAAAACTAGATTTTAAAAATATCATATTGTAGAAAATCGCGGCTTTTTCCAGAAAAACCCTGAAAAACTATTGAATTTAAAATACTCACAACTTTACTTCCCATACTCTCTTTCAGCTGATTTTTGTTTGAAATTGGGTATTTTTCCGAGAGGAACCCAAATATCCAATTACTTTTTGAAAATTCCGAGCAAAAAGTCTCATATCTGAGATTGAAGTACATCGACTCCTTTTTTGTTAAAAAATTCTACAAAAAATAACCAAAAAAATCTTCTCTTCTTGCCCAAGAAAAGAGCTTTGATACCAAATGTTGTATACCAATACTAGATCTGCAAATGAGATTCATAAATAACCAAGAATAAAATAAAACCATTCATTGAAACACTGAACACAATAATATAGAAAACCCTTGCAGTAGGGTAACACCATCTATTAATCCTTCAGGAAGGATTAAACTCCTCAAGTAATACTTTCTTATACATCAAAAATATTCTTCATCATGTCAATTACATTGCTTACACTTCCTTATATAACATTCTCTATCTCCTAAGAACCTTCTAGAGAAGGTATCTTCTAGAAAGCCCATTTATTATCTCTAACTACCCATTTGTTCTATCCAAATACCATAGTGGGCATTATTTAATACCATAGTGGACCTAGTCCACCTTACATTGAATGGATTCTAGTATTATCACTATGGTCCCTCCCCAGCACCCCCCCCACCCCCCACTACCTCTCTAGCTACACTACAAACAACCCCAACCCACTATAATCCTTAGTTTAATTAATGCATAATGTAGATATGAAATGTGGCTACAGCTAAGTAATGTAATATGTGAATTGTATTTATAAATTTTAATAAATAAAATGTGGTGCCGACTACTAGGGGAAATGGAAAGAGATGGGGGACAAGTTTTCCATGAGAGAAAGGATTTTCTAAGAGGGGTTCAAGGGGGGAATTATTTTATGGGTATTAATCCAAACCCACTTTCTTCAATTTTATTATCATTGGAGATAAACTTTTATTTTTTGTTTCGGTGTATGAGAGCTCAATCATTAAACTCATGTAAGAGGTTGGGTGTGATAATTCACATCCCATAGTTATTGGTAACATTAGGTTGGGTACAATCAGTTTGAGGATGAGTGTGAGTCAACTTGTTGGAGAAAGGAGAAGAAATTTGTATGGGAAAAATAGGCAGTTGGAGATAGTCATGTTTTTGCATGAGCAAGGAGAGAATGGGAAAAAGAAGAGCTCTAGAGCTGGAACAAAAATGGAGGGAAAACTATAGATCATTTTTGGAGCTACTAAAGATTGAAGAAGAAAATTTTCAAGATTTTAGAAGAAACGGGTTGTTGGGCCTGAAGAATGAACTCTTGTGTGACTTGCACTGTAACAACAAGTGATTGTTGTTGTTTTACTGGAAGTTTTCTTAGCAATGAGTTCCTTTGAGTTCCTAGTAGTAATATTCCTCAATACTTGTGCCAGAGAGACCCTAAGAAATCAATGGGAATTCTGATGGACTGAGATCAATGTAGTGGTATGTTCCTTGGGTTGGGTAGGGAGAGAGGAAAAGAGCTGGTGGAAATCAAGATAGTTGTAGGCGAATACTAGTGGGTTCTGTGATATTTGAGTTGTGAGTGAATTGTGAGAGACACCCCTCTTTTGTGGATTCATAGCCCCAACTCGGTGTTGACTTGTTGTTGATACCTAGAACAAAAAGGCTATGGTTGGTTGGATCATATATCCCAAGAAACTGGTTGCATAATCGTTTTAAAAACATAAGTGTTTATCCATTTTTCAAACTTATTTATGACTTAACTGCTATGCGTTTTTACTTTGTGCATGAGGATGAATTATATGTTGTTGTGATAAATTTATTAGTTGCATTCATGTTTATTTAGTATGTTGTAGCTACATTTAATTAATGGTAGCCAAATGGTTAAATATGTGTGTATTCCTATTGTTGGTAAGCTACAAGATTAGTTAGAAAAAATTTTCAAATTTTATATGTATTTTCGCAAGTAATGGACCTTTCATGGGTTTGGGTAAGTTACAAAGTCAAAATATTCATGTTGTAATTTGATTAAATATTGCAACATGTTCAACCAGAGTCAAACATGGTCAAACCATAGTCAAACATCATTATACATAGTCAAACATGGTCAACCATGGTAAATCCATGTATGCATGTCCTACTATAGTTAATAGTAATCAACCATTAGCATCAATATTCAACCATGGATGACCAAATTCAACTATGCTCAACTAGTGACCATAGTCATCAATAGTAGACCATGGTCAACCATGAACATTATGGTAAACCACAATCAAACATGATCATGTTGGATTTACTTCACACACACCTATGATTTATTTTTCCTAAGGTTTTTATTTGTTTATTAGTCATAATTAGTCATTATCTAGTCTCCTGTATTTTAGGAGAGAATATTCTACCTGGAGAATATTCTCTTTCAGTTCACACTTCAGTTTGACTAGTTGAGTTGAGTTTAGATGTTGCATTGGGATCATCACCATGCTAATTCGACCTTGCCTTGGTATCATAACCAAAGTGGTGCATTAGCCTTGATTCCTTGAGTTAACTCCTCACTAATTTCTATTCAGTCAGTTAACTGAAGACTAGTTGACTAGTTAACTCAACTAGGTGGCAGTTCACTCTCGTAACTGCCTGAGAGACTAGAATAGGTGGAAGTTCACTTCCATAACTGTTGGTGTGTGTCCAAATCACTCTAGACCACCACTATGGAGACTTGGTTCACCTCAAGTCGAACTCATTGAGTTATACAGAGTACATCATGTGTAAATTATTCATTATTCACAACGGTTAATGAGAATTCTTTCCATTCTTTCTCTCCTTCTTCTTGTTTTTCCAATTCTCTCTGCAAATCTATGTATCATTGTTTAGATATATCTATTATGTGAAGGTAAACACATTTACATGGTATCAGAGCTGATGGAGTGCTAAGAAAAATCTACACCAAAAAAAAAATTTGCAAGTACAAAAGATTGAAGACAGCAGAAAGATGGAATTCCAAAAAGAATTAATTCTTACACCTTACAACTATTTTTCATGGAAGGATAAAATAGCCATACATATATGATATAGAGGTTTGTATAGGTTAACCATGAATACAAGTACAGAATCGACATCATCCATAGAAAAATCCAAGTACTCAAATCGCATGGATGAGGCACTTGGAACAATTTGCAATCTTATTTCTCCCGATCTCCTTTTTCATATATCTTCCTGTAAGACTCCCAATGAAGCCTAGAACATCTTGGAAGGGATATTTGGAAAACATGATGAGATGAGGGGACACATGCTGGAGGTGTATCTTCTCACATTGGATCAAAAACTCTTCGAGAATATCCAAGATTTCTTTACAAAATTCAACGATTTACTGTCGCAACTAAAAGCTTGCGGGGTTGATAAATCGAAGGAGGAGAAACAAATGGTTCTCACCATTTTCTCCAAGCTTGGACCTGAATTCTCTGTATTCGTATCCACATTCCATACTGTCAGATTCACCTCTGGAGCCACCTGGAAGATGCCTTCTCTTGAGGACTTTATCAAATCCTTGACACAAGAGCAAACCAAGCTCATCAACATGGGTGCAATCAAAGGCCCAAGGGCGCATGCACTCACTGTGCATGATGGCAGACACAAATATCAAAAATCTAAAGATAAAGATAAGCGAAAATCTCATGCACATACAAAGAAGGAAGGGTACACAAAACCCTTCACCGATGCCTCCGGATCCAAAGGAGAAAAGGGAAGAAAATGAGAGAAATGCTCGTACTGTCACAAAGGATTCCATTCGGAATATGAATGCATGAAAAATCAAATAGATATGGTGCCTAAAATAATTCAGAAAAACAACCTTGGAGATTGCATCCCCGAGGGTGCAAAGAAGAAGAAGCTAGAAGATTTGAATTCTAAGAAAGGCAATTCTAGCCATGCCTTGATTTCCGTCAACTCCTCTCCCAATGATTGGATCATAGATTCAGGAGCATCACATCACATGGTTGCCTCAGAAGAAGTCTATTCTTCTTTGGATTCATGCAAAGGTCCTCCTATTCTGATGGGGAATAACTCTTTTGTCGAAGTCACCGGCAAAGGAAGGATTGAACTTACCAACGGAAGCTTCGAGAACGTGTTGCGTGTTCCCAAGATTTTTGTCAACCTTCTATCGATGTATCAGATGATGAATTCTGGCACCAGAAATAAAGTCATATTCACACCAAATTCCATGGACATATACAACATGCAAACCAACTCCAGGGTTTCTACCGATGAGGTAAATCATCAGTCTAGATTGTATACATTTTCTGAATTCATTGAACCTAATTCTACTTTACTACTTACTCATGCTGATGAAAGTAGTAGGATATGGCACGAAAGGTTTGGACATTTGAATTTCAGATACATGCAACAGCTTAGCAAGCAAAGATTAGTTGATGGTCTACCAGACATCCATTTCTCTAAGGGAGTGTGTAAGGGATGTGTTCTCAGAAAACACCCTCAAGAGAAATTCATCAAAGGAAAGTCTCAGCAAGATTTCGCACCTTTAGATCTGATCCACAGTGACCTCATGGGTCCTTTTTCGCATCCATCGATCAACAAAGCGAGGTTTGTTCTCATTTTTTTTTATGATTTCTCGCGTTTTACTTAGATCTATTTTCTCAAGCAAAAATATGAGGTCTTTCAACACCTCAAAGATTTCAAAGCTTTGGTTGAGACACAGTTTGGAAAGAAGATCAAAGTCTTCTGAACTGATAATGAGGGAGAGTATGTGAATCATGATATTCACAATACTTTCCATGAGGCAGGGATTCAGTTGCAACATACAGTTCCCTACACTTCATAGCAAAATGGAGTTGCAGAGAGGAAAAATCAATCTCTAAAGGGGATGGCATATTGCATGTTGCATGCAAAGTCACTACCACAGAGACTATGGGTCAAAGAACTAAACTCTGCAACATACATCCAAAACAGATCTCCCCATAGATCTATCAAGGATAAGACCCCCTACGAGGCTTGGAATGGCCTCAAACTGGAAGTGACCCACTTTTGCATTTTTGGTTCTCGTGCATGGGCCCGCATTCCCTATGAAAAGCGGAAGGCACTTGATCCACAGAGAACTAAGTGCATATTTGTTGGATACCCTGACAGTGTGAAGGGCTATCAGCTTATTGATATTTCCTTGGACCGACTCATCATTGAGCATAGTGTCCAATTCGAGGAAAGTGTCTCGCATGTACCTCAGTAGTCGCATGCAGACACCTTCACTCTTCCACCTATCCGAGATGATGAGCATGCACATGTTGACTCTTATTCAAATGAGATTTATGATTCAAAGGACTCAGATGATTCAGATTCAGAGTCAGTACATTCAGATGCAAAGTCAGAGCATCCAGATGCAGTTGCAAAGCCAGAGCAGAGGCCCAAGTGGGCACAAACTACTCTTCAGGATGCAGGGGATCTCGTTGGTGATACAGTTGATACTAGGAGGACTCGATCTAATTTTGAGGAGCCTCTTATTTCACTCACTACCACTGAACCATTGCCTTCCAGGCATATTTTCTTGGTTCAGTCTTCAGATCCACAGTCTTATGGCGAGGCTGCTGGAAATCCCTTTTGGGAATCTGCCATGCAGGAGGAGTACAACTCCCTCCTCGAGAACCAGACTTGGGATCTGGTTCCCCTTCCTTCTGGGAGGAAACTTGTCAGATGTAGATGGGTCTATAGGACCAAGAGCACAGTGGATGGAAAGATCAGCAGATACAAATCCAGGCTTGTCACCAAAGGATTTCAGCAGATTCATGGTATTGACTATGATGAGACCTTCGCTCCAGTAGCAAAGATGGATTCCATACGATTGGCACTTGCCATTGCGGTAGCCAAGGGATGGGAAGTCCATCAGATGGACGTGAAGAATGCATTTCTTCACGGTGATCTCTCTAAGGAGATCTACATGGAGCAACCCTAGGGATTTATGCAGGACTCATCTTTGGTCTATCGACTAAAGAAGTCACTTTATGGCCTCAAGAAGGCTCTGAGGGCATGGTATGCCAAGATGGAATCCTACTTGTTGTCACAGAACTTTGTACATTGTAAATTAGACCCGAATGTATACATGCTCAGGATGGTTGATTCACTTCTACTTGTAGTTATGTATGTCAATGATTTGTTGATCATCGGTTGCTCGACTTCAGCGATAGCTACAGTCAAGAGGATTCTTCATGACAGGTTTTTGATGACAGACATGGGTCCTCTACACTTATTCCTTGGACTTGAGATCAATCAGGATGCATCAGGCATCAAACTGTCTCAAGCCAAGTATGCACGAGATCTCCTTGAGAGATTTCACATGACAGACTGCAAGTCTACTCCAACTCCTTTCCTATCAGGAGTCAAACTTGAGGATGGTGGGGAGACTCCATTGGTTGACAAACACACTGTACAGATAGCTAGTGGGGAGCTTGTTTTATCTCACACACTCCAGACCAGACCTCTCATATGCAGTTGGCACAGTTTCCAGGTTCATGCAGGAGCCGCATGAGCTACATTGGAAAGCTGCAAAGCGTATCCTTTAATACATGCAGGGCACCATCACCTTTGGGATTCATTATGCAGCATAATCTACATTAGATCTCATTGGTTTTACTAATTCCGATTGGGCTGGCGATAGCATTGATCGCAAGTCCACATCTGGTTACTCACTTAGTCTTGGTTCTAGGCCTATCTGTTGGTCGAGCAAGAAGCAAGCTTCCATTGCTCTATCTTTATCAGAGGAAGAGTACAGAGGGGTAGTTAACATAACCATTCAGGCTATGTGGCTACAACATTTTCTCACTGAGTTGGGAATTCAGTTTCATCGGTCGATCGTCATCTAGTATGACCACCAGAGAACTCTAAAGTTCTACAGAGATCCAGTTCAGAGGTAGCGGATGAAGCACATCGAGATCCACATGCACTACATCCGAGACTTAGTACACGAGGGGATCATTGACTTACAGTTTTGTCCTTCAATAGAACAGACGACAAACATTTTCACCAAGACCTTCACTGAGCAGAAATTTCATTCTCTGCGAGGTCGTCTTGGAGTGAAGGACACAATTGCCTAACAATTGTAGTTCATATTTTTTACATACATTGTACCTTGACGGGGGGGGGGTTCCCATGATTTTTTCCCTCTTTCCTCACTTTATTTTTAGTGTATCTTTAGTACTTGGGTACCTAACATGGCCTCATTGCCAGGACCCAATTTTTATTTTCACCATAGTGATGTTTAGGGGGGGTGTTGGAGTTACTTCACACACACCTAGGATTTCTTTTTCCTAAGTTTTTTTTTTTTATTAGTCATAATTATTCATTATCCAGTATCCTATATTTTAGGAGAGAATATTCCACCTGGAGAATATTCTCTTTCAGTTCACACTTCAGTTTGATTAGTTGAGTTGAGTTTAGATGTTGCATTGGGATCATTACCATGCAACATTGGGATCATCACCATGAGAATTCGACCTTTCCTTAGTATCATCACCAAAGTGGCGCATTAGCCTTGATTCCTTGAGTTAACTCCTCACTACTTTCTGTTTAGTCAGTTAACTGAAGACTAGTTGACTAGTTAACTCAACTAGGTGGAAATTCACTCTTGTAACTACCTGAGAGACTAGAATAGGTGGCAGTTCACTCCCATAACTGTTGGTGTGTGTCCAGATCACTCTAGACCACCACTATGGCAACTTGGTTCACCTCAAGTCGAACTCATTGAGTTATACAGAGTATATAATGTGTAAATTATTCATTATTCACAACGGTTAATGAGAATTCTTTCCATTCTTTCTCTCCTTCTTCTTCTTTTTCCAATTCTCTCTGCAAATGTGTGTATCATTGTTTAGCTAGATCTATTCTGTGTAGGTCAACACACTTACAGATCAACCATAGTCAACCATGTCCAATCATAATCAAAATGAGGCATAACCCTTGATGAAATTCATGATGCAACATAATCATTAAGGAATGCAGCATTTCAACATAAGTCAACAAAAATGAATGTCACAATGTGCCATAACCAATGAGGAAAATTGTAATCCAACAAAATCCTTGAGGAATGTCACAATCTAGCACAACCCTCAATGAATATTGATAGACATATATTAAGGACACTAATAATGGTGTTGACCTCTTAATGTCACAATGTTACGTAACCCTTAATGAACACCACAATGCAACATGGCCATCGCAGAATGTAGTAATTTAACATAAGTTAACCAAGATGAATTTCATAATGTGACATAACCATTAAGGAATGGCGTAATCCAACATAAACCTTGATGAACATTACAATGTGACATAGCCATGAAGGTTGTCACAATCCAACATAACCCTTAAGGAATGTCACAATGCCACATAGCCCTTAAGTAATGTCACAAGGAATGTCACAATCCAACATAACCCTTAAGGAACGTCACAATGCCACATTGCACTTACGAGACCAATATCTACAAGAAGATATGGATATAAACAAAGAATCGAACATGGATGTTGAGTCCTCACATCCAAAAGCATCTCGGGTCTGGATACCTGGCAAATGTATCCCCCAAGCCTTGGTTGTGCCCAAGTTCATAGAGACCATGCCCTCACAGGAAAATTCCTAGGTCTCTTGCCCTCAAAAAAGGACCTACCTCGCTAGATCAAGGCATGGTGGAACCCCAAGGGAGACTATGAGCTCCAACTGAGCTCTAAAGGTTTCTTCATAGTAATATTCTACAACCTGGGGAACAAGGACGGGATATTTGAAGGGGTGCCATATTTCTACAATTCGATTGGCCTCTACCTTCATTTTTGGACAGACCACTTCTACCCAGAAAATGAAAACTTCGCATACACACCGGTATGGATTCACCTCTATTCCCTACCTCAAGAGTTCTGTTTAGAGGAAATTTTACTAGGAATAGGCAACACCCTGGGTAAATATGTCAAATCTTCTAAAGCGACCAAACAAAGAAAATACAATTCTTATGCAAGGATATGTGTCTATATGAACATTTCCAAAGCTATGCCATGCATAGTTACCTTAGAACATCAAGATCAGGAATGGGCCCAAACCATAGACTATGAACACATCCCTTTCAGATGTCGCAAATGCCATGAACATGGACACCTTTTCAGATATTCCCCTCTTAATACCCTCCCCAAGAAGGAAGTTGAATAGAAATCAAAGGAAGGATTTACCTAGGTTGAAAATTGAAAGAGACAAGCGCATAAGAATCCCATAACCAACAATGGAAAAAAGAACCCAAATAGTGTTTCATTTGAAGCCCTTAAACGCCTCCTAGAGGGAGAAGAGGTGGAAAACCCCCACAAGACCACGAGGAAAGATCCCAGCAAGCACAAGGAAGATCAACCGACACAAAATTATCAAACCCTAGCAAACCAAGAAGATCCACAGACTCACCCAGTATTAAGGAAAGAACCAGAAAGAGAGGAAGACACAGTCATGGAAATGGATTAGCAGGACCTAGATAGGTTAGAAGAAGCACTCAATAAGAATGATCTTCAAACCTTGCCAGAGGACCAACTCAGGAAATTTCACAAAGTATTTTTGGACTCATCAGCATGGGCTACATCCAGGTTGGGGATTAGGACAGACCCAAACCAAGATCCAAGAAAACACCCAAAAGAAAACAAGCGACGGGGCAGAAAATCGACTCATCAGCTAATAAAGGAGGTGAGAAAATATATGATCAACTCAGGACAGATTCACATGCTCTCAAAGGGCTCCTTTTCCCACCCACCAAATTTTTAACTATGAACATCCTCACCTGGAATATCAAAGGCCTAAATGGAAGATCCAAACAAAGGATTCTCTAAAACTGCATCAAAATGGAAGACCTTGATATATTCTTGATACAAGAGACAAAATGTGCAGGGAAAACTATGGAAGATATCATCAAAAGATGTTGGCGTATCTATGAATCCTATCAAATAGACTCAAAAGGGTCTTTAGGAGGCTTGTCCATCCTATGGAATCCTGCTACAGTCATCCTTGATCAAGGCTTCTCCACTCCATGCACCATCACAACGCACTACAGACCCATTGGTTCAGATAAGGAGGGAATGATCACAAATTCCTATGGACCGCAGAACAGCCAAGAAAAAGACCCCTTTCTTCAAAGCCTAGATTACCTAGGTTCCTTAGCAGAGGGAAAGTGATGGATAATAGGGGGCGACTTCAACATGATTCTCACGTTGGAGGAGAAGCGAGGGGGAAAAAGCGCCTAGAGCAGGACAGCACAAAATTCCAGGAACTCATAGAGAACCTCAAACTGGTAGATATTGAGAATAACAATGGCACCTACACCTGGACCAACAAAAGATCAGTTCACCAACAAATAACATGCAAGCTTGATCGCTTCCTCATCCCAGAAAATCTCATTTTGGAAGGCCCCCTAGTAGATTCCAACATCCTCCCGAAGGAAGGCTCGGACCACTGGCCACTTCAGCTCTGGGTTGACACTATTCCCACCCCTAAGCTTAAACCCTTCATATTTGAAAATTTTTGGCTCTCCCATCCAAATTTCGAGGAACTAGCCCATCAATGGTGGAGCACTGTGGAAACACAGAGGGGTACAAAAATGTATTTCTTCCAGCAAAAATTTAAACATTTTAAACAACAAGTGCACATATGGAACAAAGAAGTATTTGGGAACATTTTCCAAGAAAGGCAAATACCGGAACAAAAACTAGAGAATCTTCAGGGACAATTCATTCGTAGGATACACAATCACTCAACAGTGGGAGGGAAGTGAACTCAAAAGGCAACTAGAAGAAAGACACAAGCAGGAAGAAATCTTGTGGAGACAGAAATCTTGGTTTCAATGGCTCAACGAGGGAGAGAAAAACACCAAATTCTTCCACCATTCTATGATCTACATATGCATTATCAAGGAAACGCCATGTTAACTCATCACAAAATAATGCATGAGATGATAGACTTCTACAAGGATCTCCTCTCAGAACCCACTGTGAACCTCACCTTAACAATAGAGTGGGTGACCCAAAATATCACAACTATAATCACCCAAGAACATAACGAGGCTCTCATGACACTAATAACGCAAGCAGAAGTGGATCAAGCTATTCAGGAGTTACCCACAGGCAAGGCTCTAGGTCTAGATGGTTTCACAATAGACTTCTTCCACTCATGTTGGCTAATGTTAAGAGAGGAAGTGTGGCAGTTGGTGGAGGAATCACCCAACTCAGGCAAAGTTCTTCTAGCAATAAATGCCACTTTCCTCACCCTAATACCCAAATATTAAAGAGTCAAAAATCCGGAGAACTTCAGACCCATAGCTCTTTGCAACATGATCTACAAAATCATTTCCAAGGTCATAGCTCTAAGACTCAAGCCAATTCTACCCTTCATCATTTCCAAGGAGAAATCAGGATATGTCGAAGGAAGGCAAATCATGGATAGCATCATACTTGTCCATGAAATCATTCACTTGCTCAAAAGCACTTGTACTTCAAGTATTCTTCTAAAATGCGACCTTTAAAAATCTTTTGACAAATTAAGCTAGCAATACACAAAAGAGCTCCTATCGGCTTTTGGTTTCAAAAAGGATTGGGTATCTTGGATAATGAACCTCATTTCCTCAACCTTTTTCTCAATCCTCATCAATGGTGTCCCCTCTCAACCCTTCTCCTCCTCAAGAGGAATAAGGCAAGGCGACCCTCTCTCCCCTTTCCTTTTTGTCATAATGGTTGAAGGTCTAGGACACTATATGAAGGCCTCAATTCAAAATGGATCCCTCAAAGGCCTCCCTCTTCATGGATTACAACCGGCATCCTCCCACAACCAATTTGTCGATGACACACTACTAATGAACACCCCCATCGCGCAAGAGGCAATTAAACTAAGCTCCATCCTCTCTGATTTTAGCGAAGCCTCTGGAACCACCTTTAATCTAGCCAAATCGCAGCTCTTATTTTTTAATAATCCTGTGGCAATCCAACAACATCGTTCCCAAATTATGAATACCCCTATCTACACTCTACCCTCTCGCTACCTAGGACCCCCTCTTTCTAACTCAACAGCCAGAAACATCTCCTAGTATTCTCTCCTACTCTCCATCACCAATCGTCTTAGCAACTGGACCTTTCGCTCCCTCAACCTTCCAGCCATAATCGTTCTCTTAAATTTAGTCCTCCAAGCCATCCCATATTACCTCTTCTCAGCCCTAGCTGCCCCCCAATCAGTCATAAAGAAAATAAGGAACCTGCTAAGAAACTTTCTATGGAATGGACACAACCCGAACAAAAAATGGGCCCTAGTCAGCTAGGACAAATTGTGCAAGCCTAAATCTTCAAGTGGTATGGGCCTCTGGGACCCTGGAAAATTAAATAGCACCTTGGGAGCAAGAATTTGGTGGAGATGACTCAAAACACCAACAGAGATCTGGGCAAAACTCTGGAAATGAAAATATGCCCCAAATATGCACCAAAGTCAACTTATAAGAATGTGGAATCAAATTCAGGGCTCCAACATCTAGAATGCGGCCTTGAAAAATCGACCACTCATATAGGAATATGCTTTTTGGGAAGTTCACAATGGCCAGAATGCCCTATTCTGGATGGATTCCTAGCAACAAATACTACCCCTTCAACTAGAAGAGAATCTACAATCATTTGAAAATCACATTCAAGATCTTGCCACTCTCAAAGTAGTAGATTTATGGATAGATACCCCAGCATCTCTCCCTAGCGAAGATGGAAATCTACTCATCAGGAACTCCAAGTGGCTATGGAATGTGATTTGTAGCATTGGTAACAAGCTACAACCCAAAGGAGAATCTGAAAACACACAGACCAAGAAATTATCAGATGGGGATACACACCTCATGGAAGCTTTACTCTTAAGGAGGGATACACTCTTTAGGAGAAATTCCACAATCTTCATAAAGATAAAATCTGGACAACAATATGGAAATCAAAACTTTGGCCCAAAATCTATACATACCTCTAGCTTCTACTCCAGAACAAGATCTTAACCTGGGACAATCTTCAAAGACGAGGCTTCATCGATATTCCATCTCTACCATCTCCAGCCAGAAACCATGGAGCACATATTAAATAATTGTCCACTCAGTGAGAACATCTGGAATCAGGCCACTCAGTTCATGAGAAGAACCAAACGAGTTAAGAACAACATCATAAGCACCATCAGGGATTGGGGCTCTGGATCCTTCAAAAGTCCTATCCTAAACAGAACCTGGCAACTCTTACTAGGATTTATAGTTTGGAAACTATGGAAAGAGAGGAACAAAAGAATCTTGCGTTCCCATCCCTCTCCTCCCACCCTCCTCTCGAACACAATCCTCCTGCATCTCCAAGAAACTCTTCAGCTACAATTATGGACCAAGACTTCCCCACTGACCTAGGTGATCTCTCGCTCCTCAACTCTTGGGGCTTCTCATTTTCTCACTCCACCCCTCCTCAGTAGCCCCCCCTAATTTCAAAATCCTTTAGTCCCTCTAAGTGGCTGCCCCCCTTGCCAGGATTTTATAAGGTCAACTTTGATGGCGCTTCAAAAGGAAATCCAGGACACTTAGGCTATGGAGAGGTCATAAGAAACAGCTTGGGACAAATACAAAGCCTCATTGTAGAAAATCTCGAATGCGACACCAATAACTTAGAAGAAATTTGGGGTCTCATCAAAGGAGTGCAAATGGATCTAGATCAAACCTCACTTGTTTGATCATTGAAGGAGACTCCAAAATCATAATAGACTTGGAAACAAAAATCTCGAATGGCAGAGATCCAAGGAAAACCACTCCCATTTGGTGCCTCCTTGGCTCTCTTTACAGCTTCTAGGCTCTTCTTAGACCCTCTCTAACGCTAACCCCCTCACACGTTCGACGAAGTGCAAACAAAGTAGTGGATAGACTAGCCAATACAGGGGTTGACTCTATGCAGTAGATCATTCTCCACGATTCCAGGCAGTCCCAAAGCTCACCCCTCTGGCTCCAATGCGAGGAGCTTGCCCAACTGAATAGCCCTAATCTAGACAGGGTGCCACCTCCGTCTACTTAGAAATTCTTCCAAGTCAGAAATGATCAGAAGCTTAGGAGAGAGGGCGATTGTAAGTGTCAGTATAGAATATCTTCATCTGACAAATCTTTTCGGGAGCTGGACAATCAGGAGTCAGAAGCACGAAGGAGGTTGTTTCCTAAAGTCGTGAAGTCGCAAAAAGTGCAAGAGAATCTAGAACATTAGTGCTCGAGAATATCTGGACCATTTGTACTCAAGGAGATCTGGACCGTCGATAGATGATCTCAGGAACTCAAAAATCGAGAGTCAGGAGCTCGAAAGGAGTTGTCTGCCCAAGTCGCGAAGTCGCGAAATGCGAAATGCAAGAGAGGATCTGGATCGTTGATCTCAAGGAAATATGGATCGTCGATCTAGTCCCAAAGGACTCACAATTTCGAGGATCGAAAGAAGGGGAACACTCGGTTCTTCACTATCACGAGGTACGAAATCTCGAAATTTAGAACGCTGGTGCTTGAGGAGATATGGATCGTTGGTGCTCAAAGAGATATGGATTGTCCATAGATGATTTTGGGAACTCATCAATCGGGAGTCTGATGATCGGAGGGAGTTGTCTACCCAAGTCGCGAAGTCGCGAAATGCAAAATCGTGAAGTGAAAGAGAGGATCTAGATCGTTGATCCCGAGAAAATATGGACCGTCGATCTGGTCCCGAAGAGCTCGCAATTTCGGTGATCTGGTCCCGAGGCGCGAAATCCCGAAATCGAGAAGCAGTCATCACTCGCAAAATGCAAACTCGCGATACAACCGCAGTGAAGTTCGAGGGCACAAGTTTCAGGAAAACAATGCAAACCATTCCTTCGTCAATGCAAAGTGTGAAGTCAATAAGAGGATCTCAGTCGTTGGTTGCGGGCCATCGAGGAGCATTGATCTGATCCGATGGTTTTGGGGACTTGGACCTTGGGAAACCGCGAGCATTTTTGTGTATGTAGATACCTTCAGCCGCAGGCATTTTTTTGTATGTAGATAGGTTGCATGTCTTTCTGTAAGCCTTCAATTGAAATTAATATAAGGATCCACTTTTTATTCACAAAAAAATAATAATTAAATATGTTACATTATATATTAATATATTAATACTTTACCAATGTATTTATTAATTCATTTAATGTATTAAAGGTATGAAACAATTTTTTTATTATTACTTTAAGAATGTATTATTAATCTTTTACTTTATTATTATATTAATACTTCAACAATGTAGTAATTAATATTGTATAAATGTATTACTTAATTAATACATTACATTATTAATGCATTAATTAATTAATACTTTATACTATAAATAATAAATAATAAATAATCCATTTTTATGGTCACTATTAAGTACGAGACCCCCCTTCTAGATTTCAACTTGTGACCTCTTAAGAAGAAACACATGTATTAATACTTTAATTTATACATTAATACTTTAATTTATACATTAATACTTTAATTGAGGCTGTATAAATTAATACTTTAATTTATACATTATATTAATATAATAATGTATTACTACTTAAGTAATGTATTTATTAATAATGTATTAATTTATTAATTAATTAAATTAATTCATTACAATATACATCAATGTCATTCATAGTCATGACCATAAGAAACCATGATGATGGTCCGCCATAATCAACCACAATCATTTTTAATAAATGTATTAATGTATTAATACTTTAATAATATTTTTATTAATATATTATTACTTTAATAATGCATCATTAATGTATTAATTTATTATTGTATTAATACTTTAACAATGTATTAGTTAAAAATGTATTAATTTATTATTGTATTAATACTTTAACAATGTATTAGTTACAAATGTATTAATGTATTTATTAATTCATACATTATATTATTAATGTATTAATAATTAATATGTTACATTATGCATAATGCATTAATACTTTAATTTATATATTACAAGAATGTAATAATTTATTGTTAATGTATTAATAGTTTATCAGGTTACATTACACATAATCTAATAATGTATTGTTTTATTAGTGTATTAATACTTTAGTAAATTATTTTTTAATATATTTATTGATATATTTAATGTATTAATTTATTAGTGTATTATTAACTTATCAATCTCTCAATTAATTAATTAATTAATTAATGCATTGCATTATTAATCTATCAATCATTTAATATGTTACATTACACATCAATATATATCATTTAATATGTTACATTACACATCAATATATCATGAGTACTTTAATGTATTAATATATTACACAATAATATATTATAAATTAATTTATTAATGTATAATATTAATATAATACATTACACATTAATGTGATGTATTACTAATTACATTAATACATTACATTATCAATGTATCAAACAATTAATATGTTACATTTATACATTAATACTTTAATATAATAATAATAATAATAATCTAATTTGAACCTGTGACCTCTTAAGAAGAAACACATGTTCTTAACCATTAGGCCCACTCAAGTTGTATATTTATCAACCAAATAATACTTTAATTAATAATTTTTTACTATATATTAAATTAATATAATATTAAATCATTATATTAATTAATTAAATTATTACATTAATTAAATATATTATATGAAATTAATATAATATTAAATCATTATATTAATTAATTAAATTATTACATTAATTAAATGTATTATATGAATTAAATTGTTTTTATTAATTAAATTATTATATTAATCAAATTAATTGAATTATTATATTAATTAAATATATTAAAGATTAATTAAATTATTATATTAATTATATTAATCTTATTATATTATATTAATTATTATATATTTATATTTATTATCATATTTAT